>CM060949.1:218896701-219074201 GCA_030765055.1 Mantis religiosa
TTATTATTATTATTATTATAGCATTATTATCTATATCGATAACGATAACTGCGTAAACACGTATCCAATGACTCACTAAGAGACCATACGCCAGAATTCAGTAAGCAGCTTCTACAATGACCACACATGTGTGTTTAAAAGAAAAGTTTGAAAAAAATGGAACTAAAAGTACATTTCCTAAAAATAAGTAATTGATATTAAAACCCCAAACATGCACAGTAGAAGTACACATTATTGGTTCTGTATAAGTGAAAAGTATTTATATTGAATTCAGTACTCTATGTGATGACTCAGAAAAGAGATGATATTTCATATATTTTCCAGCCTAATGATAATTTAGTGTCTTGAATCAAACACTGCACATTTGTCTCTGTTAGCAGGAAAGAGAATGTAACAAAACATTTTATCAGCAATAAGTCTCTGTGTGATAAATACAAACGTGGGAGAGTGGTCTTCACAGTCTCTCCTGTTATTCGTTTATTACTTCAAGTGCGTTATATTGTGTACGTTACAAGATAAAAATCCCTAACTGCAATTCATTTATAATCGAAGATCAAAATTGACTAAGTTTCCGAACCCGCGTGGGTTGTAAAGTGCTGATCTTAGATCAGACGAACGTCGTTTAGTACTTATTCGAGATAACAAAAACAAATGCGACTACATCGCCAAACATGTTGCAACTTTCGTGTTGTGTCGAAAGTATTCGAGAATTAACGGAATTACTCGACATTGTTTAATTCAAGTACACAAAGTAGCCAATCAAGGCATAACAAAAACTAAACAAATATTTCGCGTTATGGGTCTTTGTCCTAGAAATACTGTTATTTTAAATAAACAGTATAAGAATTTACCCCATATGAAACAGTATTTATCAAAAATTAATTATTTGGCTTACTTTATCTCCATTATATGCCCAATGTACATCATTCTCAGTTTTGCCTGTTTACAATTCCGTTTACATATTTTGTTGTTAGTAATAATAGACTGATTGCTTCTATTTTTAGTGTCTTTTTCTGTGTACGGAGTTACTGCTATTGAAACTGTATTTCTGATTTCCGTATTAAATGTCTATCTAGTTAGCTGTATTAAGTAGAAGTGCATTAGAGAATATCTAGTACAAGGAATAATATGGTGTATAATAACAAAAAATCAGAAATGCTCCATATACAACTGAACAGATCCAAAACTTTCAGTATAACAACATAGTTACCTAATAGAATACGCAGGGATTGTGAATCAATATATGCATTAAAAAATGTCATCGGAATTTATTTTCAATCCTAACATGAAGTAAAACTGGTCATGCTCCGTGATCTAGTAGACGCAATGGTAGCTTTCTGTTCCTTACCGAGGGAGAGCAGTCATTTATTTTTTAAGAGTAAACGTCTTTATCAATTGTCTTTTGAAAGCAGTGAGTAGCTGCTAGACAGGCATTTCTCCTAAATGAAAGTAATATTTTAGATAATGAACCGCTTATATTTATTTGACAATTGCAATATGCAGCGTCCTGATTCTACTATGGCGGATTCTATTGGCAATGAGTTAACTACGTAACCACGAGCGCTCCTAGTGGCGGAATTAGTGACTGTTGGTTTTATCATGAACGGCATTAGAAATTGTCCCCGTCCGGTGACTGGATACTAACTCATGTTACTTCATGTCTTATAAACGGATCATTTTGTATATTATATTAGTTTTAAAGCAGCAGGACGAGAAGGAATTCAAACGTACCTTTCCGCTTAAGCCATGTAAATCTTGAGGCCAGAATTACTTAGTACTCAGTTCTGTGTTACATGTGGATCAAATGACGTGTTGCTCTTCTGTTACTATCCTTCCAAAGGTTATTGTTTTATTTACGTTATGTTAATCAAGACATATTTTCTGTGAAAAACCGAATAGTGACTTACTACTTAAAAGAGATGTACTTGTGCTATACATAGAACAATTCGGAAATGTTTAGCACCAGAGAAATGGAGGTATATAAGAAGAGAAAGAGAATTCTAAATTCCGCTCCGGTTATACAAATGGTATTCATAATGATGGGAGCTGAAACTATTATTCCCGGATAATTATATATAGTTGCCATAATATAATTTGTCTTCTAAATGCGTTTAACATTTAGTATAAATATCATTATATAAGATTATTAAGAAAATTATACAATAAAAAGTTGTTTCCATGTATAAGCTAATTTGTGATGAAAAATTTTCTACAAAACCTTCACATGGAAGTGAATGGTACCGAGATTTGACAGCGCACGGAGTCTGTATAATTTATTGCGGTGCAGAATCGGAAGTTTTTAAGAATCGTATACGTTCGTGAGAGTACTTTTAAGTAAAGAACCTTCACTTCCAATTGAAGTTCTCTGATATTATAGTATCGTCACCCCTTAGTCCTCATCCTGGGTGTTATCGAATAAACTATATCTTACATAGAAGACTTTAGACTTTTATTTTCACGACATCGCAGAGCTTGAGGCGCCTTGACCTGTACTGAGGAGCGCTACATTCGCTTGTTATATTGTTTACTAGAAGAGCAAATTATTAGTGGAATTGGAAAATTCCAAACCACAGTACACTGATTATACCATGCAGCTATCTATCGGCAGCTAGCTGACCCAATGAAATCAACTTGAAAATAGACATTTTAATACTAAGGGTTGTATTCATTGGCACAGTTTTGCGATATATGTGGAAAAAGAAACTTATGGTTTTTTACCTAACTTCCTCTGATTACTTTTGTTACAAAATTTATTCCATATTCTGCCTGATGATAATTATGATAGCATTCATTAAATATTTCCAAATTTCGTTGTATATAGAAGGACAATATTGTAAAAGTGACAAAAGCACATAGCTATATATTCCAAAATTTGTGCTCTTTGGTGAGATGTTAAACATCCTGTTTAGCAGGAGTTTGGCTATTCCCAGTTTAAATTTTACAGTAAATGTTTGAGGGTGTGTCAAATATGAACGTAAAATATTTTTTCAAATATTATTTATTGTGCAGAAGTGGTACAAAGCTGTATTACTTTGCAACATAATCTCCCCCACGCTCAAAGCAACTACTCCAGAGCTTACAAAGTGCATAAATGCCTTTAGAAGAAATTATTTTGGTAGTCCACGCAACCACCTATGCACCGCGTGGTGTACCTCTTCTTCGGAACGGAACTTCGTTCCTCCCATTGCCTCTTTGAGTGGTCCAATATGGAAATCCCTTGGGGCAAGTTCGAGTGAGTATGGTGGATGAGAAAGACACTCAAAATTCCGGTCTGTGATTGTTGCAACTGTTGTACGGGCAGTGTGGGGCCTTGCATTGTCAAGTTGCAAAAGGACACCCCCTGACAGCAATCCACGTCGCTTTGATTTGATTGCAGGCCGCAGATGATTTTTTAGTAGATCTGTGTTTAATTCACTTGTGACAGCGATCCCTCTGGGCATGTAATGCTCCAAAATGATGCCTTTTTCGTCCCTAAACAGAGTCAGCATAACCTTCCTTACTAATGGTTCTGTTCAAAACCTCATTGGTTTTCGATGATGAGGGATGACGCCATTCCATGCTCGCTCCCTTCGTTTCCGGTTGGTGGAAGTGAACCCTGATTCCGCCCCCAGTAACATTCTTGCAGGGAAACCATCACCTTCCCGTTCAGAGCGGCCAAGAAGTACTTCACAAGCATTAACACGTCGTTCTCTCACTTCAGGAGTCAGCTACAGTGGCACCCATCTTGCAGACAATTGTGAAACTGGAGCACATCAAGCACAATGTAATGTACTCTAAGAATTTTGTTTATTTAGCCACTCTATACATTAGATAATATCGGACGATGAATGAAATGGGTAAAATGATACTCAGTTGAGCCAACGGACCTGAGAGCTTAGAGTTAACCGAGATTCATTTGTAAATATAAGGAAAAACACGCAAAAAAGCCTTATCCAGATAACTTGTCCAGAATGAGGTTCAAACTCGGGACCTCGTGACTGTGAGTTGGAAAACATAACAAAATATGGAAGTTCAAGCAAAAGAGAAGATGCGTTCAGCTAACTTTAAATCTCGCATAACTCTTCTTATTTCACCCTTTTCCATAGGCATCCTGATGAAATGAGATCTTAAAGTTGGAATCTCCGTTGTAACTTTGTGTATTGTTCTAAACGCAGTCCCTTTATTTATTTTGAATATATTCTTAATCACCATTTGGAAGATTTTATTTCAATACTTGCGTAATGTGAGAAGGATCATAGATATTGGATTAAGTTCGTAATTCCTCAGGGTTTGTGTTCTTAACTGTGCATGCAGTCCGTCATTAGTACCACTACTTGAGTGGTCAGTACTTTCCGACCTCTATGGCAGTGACCATTACCCCATTAACATTCATTTTTCTGGCCGCCAATGTGTACCTTCTCGACATCCTCGCTGGATTATTTCCAAAGCTAACTGGGGAAAATTCCAATCCCTGATACACCTCATCGACGATGGTTTCGACACCATCGATGAAATGGTCGAATATTTTACTTGCTCGATCCTGCTCGCAGCAGAATCCAGCATTCCTCGAGGTTCACCTACACCACGTCGTATCCCTGTACCGTGGTGGTCCGAGGAATGCAGTTTGGCTATCAAAGCACGCAAACGTGCTTTGCGCGTTTTTCAGCGGCACCAGACGGAAGGGAACTTCGTCGGCTTCAAACGTTCTCGCGCTAGGGCACGCTTTATACTGCGCAACGCAAAGCGTAAATCTTGGGAGGCCTATGTGTCTTCGCTTTCCCTGGCGCAGCTCTACCCAACAAGTATGGTCAGCTGTTCGGCGGATATATGGCAAGTATCGCCGGACGGTATTTCCCGGCCTTGCCATCAACGGTTCCATGTGCACCACCGAGCAGGACATAGCTGAAGCCCTAGCTACCACATTTGCTGCCACGAGCCAAACTGCCCGCTATGACGCTCTCTTCCTGCCTATTAAGGAAAAGGCGGAGCGGGTTATACTTAATTTTAATAGTGACTGCACCGAACCGTACAACCAACCTTTTACCGCAGCCGAGCTCGCCCATTCTCTGGCGTTAGCAAAGGATTCTTCTCCAGGTCCCGATGACGTACACCGACAGATGCTGCTACATCTTCCATCTGACGCGCTATGTTTCCTGTTAAACATCTATAACCGCATTTGGCATGAGCGGGTTTTCCCTTCCTCCTGGCGAGAGGGTATTGTCATCCCCATCCCTCGACCCGGAAAGGACCGCAGGCTACCATCTAGCTACCGCCCCATTTGCCTAACGAGTGTCATCTGTAAGACCTTCGAGCGGATGATAAACGCTCGGTTAAATTGGTGGCTAGAAAAACATAACCATCTGTCAAACTTGCAATGCGGTTTTCGTCGCCAAGGCTCAAGTGTCGATAATCTAACACGCCTTGAGGGGTATATTTCCGATGCGTTTCTACTGAAACAGCACGCCGTGGGCGTGTTCCTCGACCTGGAAAAGGCTTATGACACCACCTGGCGGTACGGCATACTCCGTAACCTACATGGTTACGGTGTGCGTGGTCATCTACCCAAATTCCTGTGCAACTTTTTAAAACTTCGCCGTTTTCGGGTTCCCATAGGAAACACGATATCACGGGAGAGGATACAGGAGAACGGCGTACCTCAAGGGTCAATTTTGAGCGTCACCCTTTTTGCCGTAGCGATTAACGGCATCACTAGTGCCGTTTGAAGTGGAATTCCATCATCCCTCTATGTTGACGACTTCGCAGTCTATTATAGGTCTGCCAACATAGATCACATTGAGCGCCAACTGCAGCTGACCATTACCCAGCTAGCAGCTTGGGCGCTTCAAACCGGCTTCCGTTTTTCAGCTGCGAAGACGCAGTGTATCCACTTTCACCGCCTACGAGGTATTCACCCGCCTCCTGATCTTCATTTGAACGGCACACCCCTGCCATTTGTCCCGCACCTGAAGTTCTTGGGCCTCTACTTAGACCGACAGCTCAACTGGGAGCACCACATTCGTCACCTTCGAGCCTCTTGCGATCGTTCTCTTCGGGTGCTGAAGGTATTATCTGGAGCATCTTGGGGGGGGGGCGATCGCACGGTAATGTTAAGGCTGTACCGCTCTCTGGTTCGGTCAAAGCTGGATTATGGCAGTTTTATTTATGGCGCAGCGACCGCCTCTAAACTTCGCCTTTTAGACACCGTGCATCATACTGGCATCCGCCTTGCCACAGGAGCTTTCCGCACCAGTCGAGTCGACTGCCTGTATGCAGACTCAGGCGAACCTCCACTCCATATTCGTCGCTCGCTGTTACTCTGCTCATACGTTTCAAAGTTGGCAAGTTATCCCAATCATCCTTGTTTTAAACCAGTTCTGTGTCCAGATTCAGTCCACCGTTATATGCGCCCTGGTTCTCGGACACGCCCCATGGGAATAAGATTTCGGGATCTCCTACATTCCCATGGGCTCCGAATGCCTCGCGTAGAGAGGTCGTCCATCTGCCCTTATCCTGCATGGCAGCTCAATCGTGCGCAGTTCGATCTAACACTTTCAAGCAACACTAGACTCGCTACCCCACATTCGGTGTTCCAACAACTTTTTGCAGAACTACTGGGCCGTTACCCTAACTATGTTCCGGTCTTTACAGACGGTTCTCAGTTGGGTAGCGCTACGGGTTGCGCGTTCTTCATTAACGGTGAGGCTCATAAATTTCGACTTCTGGACTCCACTTCGGTCTTCTCAGCAGAGCTGTATGCCATTTACTATTTGCTCCTTTTTATTTGCAAGTTAGCCCCTAGCTCTTTTATTGTTTGCACCGACTGTCTAAGTGCTCTTCAGGCCTTGCAACAGCACACTGCCGCCCACTCCCTTGTTTTAAAAATACAGGCCCAGATCTCGCAAATGCTCGGTCGAGGATACCATTTTGTTTTTACTTGGACCCCAGGCCATGTGGGCATTTCCGGTAACGAGGAGGCGGACGCGGCTGCTAAGTCTGCTTGCCGTTTGCCCCGGAGTTTAACAACTACGGTGCCATTCCAGGATGTGCAACGTTTTTTCCGTCGCCAGCTTCTATCTGCTTGGCAGCAATCCGGGACAGCTTTACAAGGCACACAACTCCGGGCTATAAAGGAGAGCGTACAACCCTGGCTAACTTCCTGCAGGGATAACCGGCGGGCCGAGGTGATACTCACCCGGCTGAGAATTGGGCACACACGATTGACTCATGGCCATCTGCTGAGAGGGGAACCGGCCCCTGTGTGTGCCTCGTGTTCAGTACGCCTCACGGTGCGGCACGTATTGCTTGACTGCCCGCAATACGCCCGCGTTCGCCAGTCTTTGGGCTTGGGGACTAACTTGCACGGTGTTTTAGGTAACGACCCAGTGGCCGTGGACAAGGCACTGCGGTTTGTTTATGAAATAGGGTTTAATAAACAAGTGTGACTTGTGTTTTATATTTATTTCTTTTAGAGGTTTTAGTCTTTACATCGTTTTTAATGTCTTTTTAACATTTGTGTGTTTTTATGTTATTTTACCCTTTTAACTAAATTTTTATAGTTATCAGGTTTTAGTGTTGACTTGGGGCCCAAATGACCTTGTTGTCGACGGGCCCTTAAACACCACAAACTCAAACTCAAACTTAACTGTGCATGTAGCCTATGCTCCAGTTCTTTGATTACATGCTTTGATGGTCGAAATCTCATTTTAAATTTTCTGTCATTTAGTTCTGTGATGGGATTTCCTCTATGTTGGAAAACACGAGGAGACCTTTCAAATTGAAAATTCTAAACATCAGAGATATCACAGTAATCCGAATTCTGCAAATATATAGGTTATCAACACAAATAATGCACAATTAACATACATTTGTGAAATAAAGAGGCTAATTATTTATACAAGTAACCACAAAAATGTTTTATTTACTATTTATTTAAAGCTGTACTACTTATTTCTTCTTAAAAACTATTGTGTAAGTTCTGCAATTCTAAATTCAGTCAAGTTAACTGGAGAAAATTCACCAGTTAGGTTTGATCTTAGATCAAGAGGCCATGAACTTAGATCAATGTTTATACAATCAAAATTCTAAGTTTCACTTAAATGAAGATCATTTTCATATGCTTGAACTTAGATTATCTCTAATGCATCCGGGCCTGAGCCCGTTCCGGCTCCAATTTGGACTGCCCACCTTTCCTTCGGTCTTCCCTGATTTCTTGTACATTTCGGTTTATAGTTTCTGACTACTTTACGTATTTTGTTGTTAGTAATAATAGTGATTGCTTTTATCTTTATTTTCTTTTTCTGTGTACGGAGTTATTGGTATTGCAAATTTCTTCTCTGATATCCGTATTAAATATCTATATAGGCATTTGTATTTAGCAGAAATGCATCAGAATAATTCTAGAACAAGGAATAATACGATGTGACATAAAACCAAATCATAAAACAGAAATGTTCCATATGCGACTGAACAAGTCCAAAAGTTTCAACATAACAGCATTGCTGCCCAGTAAAATACGAAGGGATTGTAAATCAAAATATACAATAAAACTTCCATATTCTAACTAATTTCAAGCCTAACATAACTTAAAACTTGACAAGTTCCGTGATCTAGTAGACGGAACTGTAGCTTTCTGTTCCTTACCGAGGGAGAGAACAGTCATTTATTTTTTAAGTATAAACGTCTTTATCAAGTGTCTTTTGAAAGCAAGAAGTAGCTGCTAGATAAGTATTTGTCCTAAATGAAAGTAATATTTTAAATAATAAACTGCTCTTATTTATTTGACAATTGCTATATGCAGCGTACTGATTCTCCTATGGCGGAATCTATCGGCGATGAGTTAACTACGTGACCACAAGCGCTCCTAGTGGCGGAATCGGTGACTTGGTTTTATCATGGATGGAATTAGAAATTATCCCCGTCCGGTGACTGGATACTAACTCATGTTACTTCATGTCTTATATACCGATCATTTTATATATTATATTAGTTTTAAAGCAGCAGGACAAGAAGGTTTTCAAACGTACCTTTCCGCTTAAATCATGTTAATCTTGAGACCAGAATTACTTAGTGCTCAATTCTGTGTTATATGTGAGTCAAATGACGTGCTACTCTTCTGTTACTATTCTTCCAAAGGTTATTGTATTTACGCTATATTAATCAAGATAAATTTTCTGGGAAAAACCAAGTAGCGGCTTACTACTTAAAAGAATGTACTTGAACTATACAAAGGACAATTCGGAAATATTTAGCCCAGAAATGGAGATACATAAAAGAGAAAGAGAATTGTAAATTCTGCTCCGGTTATACAAATGATACTCATAATGATGGGAGCTGAAACTGCTATTCACGGATAATTATATATAGTTGACATAATATAATTTGTCTTCTAAATGCGTTAAACATTTAGTGTAAATATCATGATATAATATTATTGAGAAAATTGAACAATAATAAGTTTTTTCAATGTATAAGCTAATTTGTGATGAAGGATTTTCTACAAAACCTTCACATGGAAGTGAATGGTACCGAGATTTGACAACACACTGAGTCTGTATAATTTACTGAGGTGCAGAATGGGAAGTTTTTAAGAATCGTATACATAAGTGGGAGTACTTTTAAGTAAAGAACCTTCACTTCCAATTGAAGTTATCTGATATTATAGTATCATCACCCCTCAGTCCTCACCGTGGTTATTATCGAATAAACTGTATCTTACATAGAAGACTTTTAGAACTGTTTCTATAGGAAGTGACTAATGACTTGCATCAAGACGCGATGTTTAATATATGACAGATACCAAATATAATCTTTATGAATGTATTTTGCATAAAATGCAAAGAATAAGAAATATTTCACAATGATCTATATCGGGTAAAAGTAGACCGTTTGTTGCAAATATATTTGTCGTGGATGGTAGAATACACAATGTTTTAGTTATATTATGTAACCTGTACACACAAAGTTTGCAGTAATGACTACACACACGAGCTAGGTAAGAAACGAAACCAGCAAGACATTTGTACATATAACAACTGCCGTTTACATTCTGTTTTGTTTGTGAGTGTTCGTATTTAATTGAAATATATTGTAATTCTCCAGATAGTTCCTTTCCTCCTTGAAGTCTTGTTATTTTTATTTACTCCTTCCTCAAATATCACGTGTAGTTTCACAGATTTATCCACTTATTTGAAATGCAACCAATTTATAGTTGGGCAGAGAGCGCTAGATGTCTTATTAAATATGTTATGTTAAGACTCACAAGCATTAGTTGTATACTGGAAGTCTTGGAATTACTATCAAAATAGAAGGTAATAGATTTTAGATAAGTTTAGATTTATTGTGCATATTCCAAAATTTTACAATTTACAACTTTAGGCTACATTTATTCGTATTTACCTTGTTGCTACCTTTGCTTACCTGACACCCTGGTCTTCTGCTCTGTCAGGTAGCTCTTAATCTCCATGCCTCCTTGTTACTTAATTAGTCCCATTCCTCCCCCTCGTCTTCCTTTCTTCTATTCTTTATATTTCTTGCCTATTTTTCTTTTACTTTCTGCAAGAACTCGTGAATACTTCTTACCTTCTTTTCCTCTGTTCTCGTTAAAATTATTATAGCTACTGTCCTCTTCTCTCCTTTCTCGTATTTTCCCTCCCAAACCTTTTTCTCCACATTGCGACCTCCTCGCATTCTGTTACATAGTGATCTATGCTTTCTTTTCCCCCACACAGTTCACAAATTCCCTTTTCCCAACCTCTTATCCCTCTGATCAAGTGCGCAATAAGTGATCTCACATATTATGAATCTTCTCATCTTGTAACTTAATTGCCAAAATCTCAAGCCAAACAGTCAACTTTGCGCTAATACAATCATTTACCAATGTAATTAAAGCATGTTGTCACATTTCCTTATAAACAAATATTTACCAGGATTGATTTAGAGACAATTTGCATCAAACGTCAATGGTCTCAACCCATACAATATTCACTGCAGCATATTCAATATCTACAATTACAAAAACTGTATTCAGTTGCAGGATCATGCTGACACATCAGTCAGAAATCTATCTTAATACTTAAACTCAAGTCTCCAAGTCCTCCCAGATAACAGAGAGCGTCAGAGGTTTATCTAAAATCCATTTTGCTCTGTAGCGATGGCAAACAATTGTTTGAATTACTTATTACAGAAATCAATATCCTGTCTCAATGTTCTAATGAGACGTGGACGGTCTAACCACCGTGCCTCATTGTTGAAAAGAACAACGTTCATTCCTCCTTTGTTGACGTATTAAGTTGTGCAATATATCTTGCAACTTGCATAGAACTTAGAGTTTTTCATTCATATTTTAGAATAAGGGAAACCCCATTTAAGTAACTCAACCTGATCGGGATGCAAACTAGGGCCCTCTTCAACTTGAGGTAGACCACACCATACCACAGCCAACATTGGCAATAATGTGAGTAGAGGAATAAACTAAAAATTCATGTTTAAGCTAAGCCTCCTGAAAATGCTAGTCCAACCCCCCAAAAGGTAACAAACTGATTCGACCACCGCTGGGCAAGTAGCTTGTTTTGTCATGCCAAGTTATAGTAATTAACATTCAAAATGTTTTTCTATGCTTTTCATTGATTTTTCCCCTTATGGTGCATATTCATTTTATTGTCGTTTTGGTTTGATTTTTAAGTACTTAGATAAGTTTATCTCCAGCTATTGCCATAATTTATTTTTTAAAAGGGCGCTCATGAACAAGCAGTTGAACTCCTTTATACATAAATCATCATTCACTGACTTACGCCACCCACTCAACATACAATTCCTAAACTGCTCAGTCTTCCATTTACTTCACGTCACTCGAGATGATTGTTATTTAATAAATAGTTATATTATGTATGTCTTTGTAGATACAGTGGATATGAATACAATAGGTTTAACTACAAGGAAGTGCTTTGAGAGCTGGAGACGAATTGCAAGCTATAAAATTCTATTCACCTTTCAAGGTCAGAAGCATCAAACACAAGAAGAAAGCTACTAAGACCCTACTGTAGCAAACATAGTTATTGAAAAGGTAAAAGAAAGAAGGAGAAATGTCTTCGGAAATAGCTGCACATACCAAACAAATGTTTGCATACATTATGCGCTTTATCTACATTTATATTGTAATGCTTTGTTTAGCTATTGCTGTTTATCAGTTATACAAAAGTAATTCAGGATAAATGGAATTTAAAAACAATTACTAGGAAATTTAAGACACATTGTAGTTTTCGTGAGCAATTCAAAAGAGAATTTAGAGTCACTTTTTAAAACATAAAAAATTCGAAAAACGCTCTTTGTAAAGGGTAGTCTGAAGTGATAGCCGCTATGCTGTTCCGGGTACCTCAGGAAGTGTATTAGGTTTACTTTCAGCTTCTTCCGAGGTTGTTCCACTAGGATTTTCAAGAAATTTATTTTATACCAAATTCCCTTTTGCGCCGTTTGCTCCTCGGTGTTTAGCCTTAACCAGGTTGTCACGGCGGTGTTTACTCTCTCTGGCCCGACGCGTTCAGTTATCTGAGCGTACCCCTTTTCCGGGACACGCTGGCGCCCGTGTATTGGCTGCCCGGTGTTGGCTGGGTGTCTGAGTGGAAGACGGGTGTTGGTGGTTTTGGTTATACGTGAGCCGGAGAAGCAGAGAGGTGTCCTTTGCTGGTGCCTTGTGTGCCGGGTTTTTTATGGCTCTTCGTGAACCTGGGTAGGTTGCGAGTGCCTTTTAGGTTTTCCTACAAGGGCTTACAGTAGTACAATTTTATTTTCAATCATTTTAGTTACGTTTTCCTTATCGTGGGTTTTCCTCCACTTATAGTATACATTATGTTGACTTAGCTTTCATACTTCCTTCTGTTCTGGTGCCACACGTGTTTGTGCATACATTTAACTGTATTTTGAATATGGAATTCTCGGGTTTTGCTGTGTACGTTTCAATTAAAAAGGGGAAAGGTAATTCAGAGGAATTCGACTTCAAAGTGTATATACAGTGATATAATTGTGACACAGCTGGGTTTTATATAGAATTGTTATCTTATATCTTTTATATTATACCTTTTTGTATAGAATTGGATATGGAATTTGGATAATATCACGTTTTTGGCGAGAATTGGCAGTGAATTTACTACTTTAGCATCTTATCTTTTTATTATCGGCCTTCTGCCATCTTATGTCTGTAAGATGCACATTCGCTACAAGGTCTGTCCCATTTGATTTGCCATAGCAGCCATCTAATTTTGTTGTTTACTTAATCCTCAATTCTGGCTGTTATGTTAATTAAATCAGTAATTTATTTCTATCATTTAATCATTACGGAGGCATATGTATATATAGGGATTTATATTGCAGTGTTCAACAAAATTTGTCTCATTGGTTTTGTTTCTTACATTTCTAAGCTTTTATTTCCTTCTGAATTTTACACATTTTAGCTGTAAAGTTGTAAAAGAAGTAACAGCCGAAAAGAAAAGAGACTGAAGTATATTGTATATGATATGTATATGATGTTGACCAAGTTCAATAAATACTTGTTGCATAAGTAAACTGGTTGTTCTAGCAACTAAACCCGTTTTCCTGTGTTCCTTCTTACAGTGAGAGGATCCTTATGTTTACTTCCTTACGTCACTTGAGATTGTTTTGCTGCTTGTCAGTCGTACGGGGAAGCTACGGGCTCACTTTTCAGAGAGAAGTGTTTTTATCCTTCTATTTCCTTCCGATGCTCTACAGATTTTGAGTAATATACAATATGAATTCTTTTTAACCTTATGAACGTGCAAATGAGTACTTTAAAGTAATAAGTCGCTATTCCTTTACTCTGTCTTGTTCACATGTGAACCTGCCGTATAAATCTTTGCCAGTACTTCAAATTAGTTCTTGTCTACCTGCTCTTAAAACATCTGAGAATCATTCAAATTAACTGTGCTCTACAGTTCTCAAAGCATTTACAAGGAATTATTATATACACAACCATTTATGCAACTGTTTATATTTACATCTAATAAATAAGAAAATAAGCTTTCTTAAGTACAGTTTCTTAGACAAGGTCAATCAAGGTATCACATCACGTATGTCCTGAGTACTTTAATTAAATATCTCACCCGGATGTGTACAAGTGTACTGAACTGAAGCCACAGTTTGGTTACAGCAGAGGAAGACAGGTCCCAGAGTTGTGACGTATTTCAGCCGGGAGTGAGGCCTGCAGTGCGTATGACGTCAGGCAAGAGCCGTGTAGGACCAAGTTGCCTATATAAATGACACTATGAGTACAGAATCTGGGAGTTCAGTCTGGTGTAGCACACTCGATGACAATAATGTGGCTGCCACGTACCAAATGGAACTGTTATATTTACAATGTGACGATTTATTGAAGGACAAATGTACACACAAGAAAAACTTTTTATTTATGTGCAGAGGAACTACTTCCATTAGTCCTGGAACCGTAGGACCAAGGACCCGGGCCTCCTTCTACCCGGGAGCGATGAACACTCCGGAGCTCTTTGCATAGGGCAATACCTAGATACTTAAAAAGCCCCCAACCCCAATGAGCACAACGTAAAGAGAGGATGGAAGTGGATACGCCACTTACGCGCGTCAACCCCGCAGGGTAGACTACCGAAAACCTCGGTGTGGCCACCTGGTGATCTAGTACACCTTCTACTAGCTCTGCAGGTTAATACACGGGTCTTTTCAGACAACCTTCTACCCCCTCCGGGCGTCGTTAGCCTGGCCGGAGGTACTCAATTCCCCCTGGGTGTCGGGAACAATCTGCCCCATCGAGTCCAAACCAATCCGGACAATTCCCCGACGGGAGGGGCTCGGCAGTTTGGCCTGAAGTTCCTCTGGTAACGTCAGAGGTAACACGAGTGCTAAGAGTCCTTAGGGCCTGCACTTCGGCAGCTGAAGCGGACCGATCCCCTCCCTTACGGGAACAAGAAATACTTGGCTGATTTTTCAATAATGTCCCCCAAACCAGATTACAGAGGCGATATTCACTTGTCTCACGGATATTGTGTATGTTTGGCTCGATATGTGTTTGCAAACAATTGTTTTTTGTGTTATGAAATTAGCTAAGTCCAATCCCCGAAATACCTTGTCGTATCACAACCTAACTTGAAGCATTCGATTACAAATTTCCCAGTTATTACGTCCTGACATTGATAGAATAGTTGAATAAAAGCGAAACAGAAATTGTCGGAAAATGTCCACGTAATTTTGTTCCGAATGGGTCTCCTCTAATTTGCAGAGAAAGTTACATGATGTTTTATTTTATTTACTTTATAACATGCCTGACCTTCACATAAACTACGAGTTGAAGTTGTATATATTTTCTCATATCACAGAGCCAAATAATAATTGTTTATAAACTGGGACCAATTGTGTAATTAAAGCAGTCAGCATTAATATGACAAAACCCAAGATGTAAGTTGTACATATTATTAACACCCGATACGTTTCCTCTTTCCTATCCGCACACATCAAAGTATTCCTTCCCCTTTGACAGCAGTAATCAGTGCGGTGACGTCACACGCTAACCTGCCTTTCGTTCGTGAGCATATTTAGAGGTGAGAGCTGGCAAAGCTGACGTCACAGCACGAGTACCTATCTTCCCATGGATTAGAGTATTACTGTGCTCTAAATCTGATTGGTTCATGTACACCGAGGTACACTAAACATTTTAACTAATCTACAATACATGTTATTGTCAATAACAAATGTAATCACTTGATGGATTTTATCCACAATTAATAGGTTTCAAACTTAAGTTATTTAAGTAGGCAATTGAACAATGCCAGGAATTTGTGAGTATAGACAGACTGAGAAATCCAATGTCATAGCCGGGATTTGAACCACGGATCTCCCACTCTACGTGTTGTTAGTCTAACCCAGTGAGCTACTATGACCAACAATCCGACCTGACATTAAATTCTCCAGATGACTCGTATGTTTCCCGTTAGACCACTAGATGCTCTCATATGCTATGATACACGCACCTTTTGTGGCGACTTACTATGTTGTAAGTACGTAGGTCTCCCCAGGCTTCTAAGTTAAACCACTATGTTACTCAGGTAAATTGATGGAAATAATCATTTGTTCCACACTAGCCGTGTGTAGGCTAAGGGGGAGATCCGTGGTTCAAATCCCTGCTATAGCATTAAATATTTCAGTCTGTCTCTACTCATTCAAACCTTAGCGATCACTCGGCTTGTGTGGAATTAATGATTATTTCCAATGCAAGGAATGTTTAAATGCCGATCTTGGACTACAGAGCAAAACTGACGGCTCGTAGTAATGATTGACATATTCGAACATCATCTCTTACCTCACCGGAATAATACAATGTACCTTAGAAGTACATTAACTGGCGTATTCGTAAGGACAGGTGCTCTGTCGTCGACCGCATTTGTTGCCAGGAAGTGCGGCCGACGCACACAGACAGATTGTGCAGCTCGGAGATAAAATGTTTGCCAAATCAGATAAATTTAGATAACTAGAACATTCTAGTGCCGTCTTGTTCATTCTAGAGATATGAGTAGAGGTATATACACTCCTGGAAAGAGAAATAAGAACACATTGACGCCGGTGTGTCAGACCCACCATACTTGCTCCGGACACTGCGAGAGAGCTGTACAAGCAATGATCACACGCACGGCACAGCGGACACACCAGGAACCGCGGTGTTGGCCGTCGAATGGCGCTAGCTGCGCAGCGTTTGGGCACCACCGCCGTCAGTGTCAGCCAGTTTGCCGTGGTATACGGAGCTCCATCGCAGTCTTTAACACCAGTAGCATGCCACGACAGCGTGGACGTGAACCGTATGTGCAGTTGACGGACTTGGAGCGAGGGCCTATAGTGGGCATGCGGGAGGCCGGGTGGACATACCGCCAAATTGCTCAACACGTGGGGCCTGAGCTCTCCACAGTACATCGATGTTGTCGGCGGAAGGTGCACGTGCCAGTCGCCCTGGGGCCGGACCGCAACGACGCACGGATACACGCCAAGACTTTCGGATCCTACGCAGTGCCGTAGGGGACAGCACCGCCACTTCCCAGCAAATTAGGGACACTGTTGCTCCTGGGGTATCGGCGAGGACCATTCGCAACTGTCTCCATGAAGTTGGGCTACGGTCCCGCGCACCGTTGGGCCGTCTTGCGCTCACACCCCAACATCGTGCAGCCCGCCTTCAGTGGTGTCGCGACAGGCGTGAATGGAGGGACGAATGGAGACGTGTCGTCTTCAGCGATGAGAGCCGCTTCTGCCTTGGTGCCAATGATGGTCGTATGCGTGTTTGGCTCCGTGCAGGTGAGCGCCAAAATCAGGACTGCATACGACCGAGGCACACAGGGCCAACACCCGGCATCATGGTGTGGGGAGCGGTCTCCTACACTGGCCGTACACCTCTGGTGATTGTCGAGGGGACACTGAATAGTGCACGGTACATCCAAACCGTCATCGAACCCATCGTTCTACCATTCCTAGACCGGCAAGGAAACTTGCTGTTCCAACAGGACAGTGCACGTCCGCATGTATCCCGTGTCAGCCAACGTGCTCTAGAAGGTGTAAGTCAACTACCCTGGCCAGCAAGATCTCCGGATCTGTCCCCCATTGAGCATGTTTGGGACTGGATGAAACGTCATCTCACGCGGTCTGCACGTCCAGCACGAACGCTGGTCCAACTGAGGCGCCAGCTGAAAATGACATGGCAAGCCGTTCCACAGGACTACATCCAGCATCTCTACGATCGTCTCCATGGCAGAATAGCAGCCTGCATTGCTGCGAAAGGTGGATATACACGGTACTAGTGCCGACATTGTGCATGCTCTGTTGCCTGTGTCTATGTGCCTATGGTTCTGTCAGTGTGATCATGTGATGCATCTGACCCCAGGAATGTGTCAATAAATTTTCCCCTTCTTGGGACAATGAATTCATTGTGTTCTTATTTCAATTTCCAGGAGTGTATAAGAAATCGGGACACGCCAGGAGACAGAGTGCAATCGGAACTGAGTCGTGTGCCTGCAGCTGCATTTTGAAGGTGAACGCTTTTGTATATGGACAGCGACCTTGGAAGATTGTATTTGTGTATGTTACATAAGTCTGCTACTGTAACGGTTGACCAAAGTGTATTTCTATGGAAATAAAGAACATTTTGAATTTCTGCAGCTGTGACTTATAATCTCACGAACCCTAAAGCCACAATATGTATCCAAATATCAAAGTATCTATTTGTCAATATATTTAAATAGTTCTTGTCAAATTTCCTTATCAAACAAAATATACCAGGACTGCTTTAAGGACAATCTGTACTCAACAAAATTGGTGTACGTTCAATATCAACAAATACAAAAACCGTAATCAGCTGCAGGTTCATGCAGAGATCAGACAGAAATTGACTTTAGTATTTATAACATAAGTTTCTAAGTTTTCCTAGATAACAGAGAGTATCAAAGTTTTATGCAAAGTATATTTTGCACTTCATGAAGGATAAACAATTGCTTAAATAGTTATTACAAATGTGAATATACCGTTAAGAACACTCTTGATGAAGGTGAACGACATAACCAATGTATCTCATTGTTGTACAAATAAACTTACATTCCTCTTTCTTCATGGATTTAAGTTTTTCAACATTTCCTGCAATATTTTTATGTTCCTGGACAAATTTGACGGTTGCATTGTACGTCAGTTTTAGTGTTTTTTTCTACGTATGTAATTTATTTCTTCGAAAGTGTACTTTCTGGAGTGTTATGTTGAAGCTCCTTCAATAAGTGTAATATACACTAAAACTGCCGTTTACTTACGTCATTAAACCTTAAGGCATACCAGACGATGAATGAAATTGATAAGATAATAGCCAAACGAGCCTAGGGTCCATAGAACTTAGAGTTGCGTGACATTCCTCTATCAGGATAAGGGAAACACCGTGAAAGACCTTATCCAGATAACTTAATTCGACCAAGATGTAAACTCGTGACTTTTGTACATGAAGTATGTCAAATCAGTGACGACCGATATTGATAATAATGTGTAGAACAAAATAAAACTAATCCTGGGCTCTAAATTGTGTTTTATTTTAAATAACCATAATGATAATATACAGAAAGTATATTTTTAATTATATTCTACGGCACTTCGCATATTTCTAATAAACTTTTCGGCTACAATTTTGCTAAATCATTTCCATGTTCGTGATTTAACCTTCTTCCGAGCAGCATTATAATTTAGAATAATTACTGTAGTAATACAATGAAATGACACTTTTTCCTATTCAGTAAAAATGACAATAAATAATAACGTACTTAATAATTATTCAAGAGAGATGGCGAATGGCTCGACGTCACTCCCGCAGACGTCCTCACCATCGTCACTTGCCGCATTGCTTTGGTCCAGAAACTAGTAATTCGTGCAATGTTCGAAGGAGTTTCATTCTTAACGCAACAATCTAACTCCTTTCCATAAGGAATTTACGACCGTCATTGTTTCTCGTGTATCTATTTTTTTTTTTCAAAATTTTTGAAGTGGAAGAAGTAGAACATGTATAAGATATTTTCCTCCCAAAAAGTCGTTAACTTTTTAACAATACATAACTTAAACGTTTGAAAACTTCTCTACGAAATCGTATAAGAGCATTGTTATGTTAATGTGTATTCTAGCCGAGACAAACATTTTAGCAGAACTTCTTTCACATCCGTTTATCACTGAATTAACGCAAAGAACAGTGACTTGCAAGTACAAGATTGAGCAGGCCTAAAACTGTCAACATAACGTTCTCATAGTGTTGAACATTACCGAATAGAAAGCCTAATATGAAATAAAAAGCGTCAGGCTCCATGATATAGTACACATTACGGTAGTCTCCTGCTCCATACGGAAGGAGAACATTTATTTATTTTGCAGGTGTAGGCGTATTTATCGCGAGTCTTTTGAAAGGAATCAAAAGCTGCTCAAGATTTATTTTGTTGTAAATGTAAGTAATACTCTAAAATGCCTGGCTAAAGTTTTTTCTATGAGAATTCCAATCCGGAAAGTCCAGGTAGTCTCATGGCGCCATCTGTCGGCGATGATTTAACTAGGTGACCACATGCGCTCCTAGTGGCGGAATTAGTGACTGTTGGTTTTATCCTGGCTGCCTTTTAGTTTTAAAGCAGGACAAAAACATGTTCTAATGTACCTTTCCCCATAAACCATGTAAATGTTGAGGCCAGCATTACTTAGTACAGAGTTGTGTGTCACATATTCAACGCTACACGCGCGATCTTTTACCTCCTTTACACGCGCGCTGACCAAGAGTCCGTATTAGCTTTTACACAAGTTTGATATATTATTTTAATATTATGGTTTCGAAATATAAAATATTAGTATCTGAACGAAATATATTTTAGGGAAATTGCAAACGTAACTTATTTAAGCACGGCTCCTGAAAATAAACAGTTTTAAGTCAATATTTACCCTTATATTCACTAAGTACATTATTTTAGTCACTGATATTAACTTTCTTTATATTTTAACTGTTTTAATTAATACACATTAAAATATTATTTTTAGGAAAATTGTTCAGAAAGTGTTTTTTGATACAAATAATTATAGGTGTCAGTAATAATTCTCACTGTCAATTTCTAGCAAATCACTCACAGTGGTTGCTGCTCTTATTCTACGGACATGGGATATTTTCCAGGCACACAAATCTACTGAACAGTCTATAACAAAACCTTGTTGGTCTGTTGGTCTTCCTGTCAGAGAAATTACATCTTCCTCGGATATTTAGTTGTGGAGCCGTAGGAGTAAATTTAGCTTTCGGTAAACCCAATATTTCCCTGATGATGTTTCTGATGATTGTAGGAGTATTTAACTGAATGACTTTCATTTACGATAAATAATACTTCTAAATAAAGAAATAAACAATTTTTTTCTGAATTTTATGACTTATATTTCGTAATAGTAGAAGGAAGAAACCTCTCCTACCTGCCAAACGGAATTGTAAAAATTGATGACGGAGCAGATTCACAAGAATGCACATACAAGTAGACAATAATGACACTCTCCAATATTGACAGCGATTTGTTAAGAAGGGAAAGTAGAAAAATCTGCTAAAGGATATCTTGATTTTCTAATTAATTTTTGACGGAAAATTAAAACTGCGGACTCACATTCCGCAGCTCGTGTAACGTAGCGTTAAGTGATGTGTTTGTACTTACATGGCACTACTTATTCTAATATTACTATTGTTACATAAACTTATTGTTGTTAAGCGAGATAATTAAGTTAGATATTTGTATATTTCTTTGCAGGTACAAGGGTATTTTAGACTAAACTGCTAGCTAAAGCATATTGCTATATGATGTTTAGCTGAATGAGAGAGTATACGAATAGCGACTTACTACATGAAAACTATAAATAAAATTATAAGTATCAAATATAAATGTTTGCTGAATGATATAACGCTCAAATCAGTTCAGTGTCCATAAAGCTTAGGCTTGCCGGATATTTACCTTTCGAGGTAAGGGAAAACCCGTTGAAAGCTTCACTAGGGAGCTCTTGAACGTGAGGCCTACACGTTACAGAGGATGGTATAAGTGCATTGTGTGATCACTTAACCGCAACAAGAACAATGGTGTTATAAATTCAAAACTAAGTCCATGTTTATAATTCAGATATGCTACTGATTTTCAAGTGCAGCATATCACAATTGTAAATGGATTGTAGTTATATCTGTCTATATGGCGTTATCAATGAAAATAATACATTGTAGTATATTATGAATAAAAGTTACAGCATATCTTTTAACATATATAAGCATGGGCTCAGTAATGACTGACAACTTATACCATATCAGTACATTTTTTCGTTAACATCAAAGTTATATCCAAGGTCTTGAAATCGAATACCTTATACCCACGTCATTGTGAGATTGCATATCGATTTAAACAAATGACGAACACCCACACCTGTGATGAGCGTGACCACGTGATCAAAACGTCCAGAATAAGGACATAAATGTTCCTGTTGCACTTTGTGATGCCAGACAGTGATACACTTTCTCTACCCTTATCTTACTTGAGGCTTCCTCCATAAAGCAATTTTCTGTTAACAAACTCAAAGCCTATCCCAAGAAAAATGCCGTAGAAACTTGTTGTCCTCAATTGTGACAACCCGGGTGGCAAGCATATTCCCATTTATCTTCAAGGCTCTATGCTATAGAACATTTGTTCAGATGTTTCATTTACATTTATAGACGTCAAATGTACAAAAGACTAAGAAAAGTGTGTTTAAGAATGGGTATAGAAAATCAGTGAAAGTACGACATCAGATTCTCGTTTACACAAATCCTGAGCACTTCACTTGGATATCTGTAGGAGAACTGAACTCCCAGTTCGAACATACTGTCTGATTTTTAAAAGCAGATACGTGAAGGTCATCAAGCAAGAAACGCGAAGGTTATGTAGGGAAGGTCGTTGCTACGGTAACGTAAAAAAAAAAAAAAAGGTTGCCAGATTGTTACTCAGGTGAAACTTGTAAAATGTTAATAACTTTAAACCTTTCAAATGTTACCAACAGTTTGATCTACTCTTTCTATCAATTTTGAACAAACTGTTTTTAAACACCTTACGGTCCCATTTACTTTACATCACTCGAGATAAACGTTATTGGATAAATAGTTTTATTATATATGTCTTTGTGGTTACTATATATATTAATACAGTTAGTATCCTGTCACCGGACATTTCCTAATAGCACAATGATAAAAGTTCTCTAATCGTATTAGCTTTTAAAGTTAGTGGTTTCGCCACTAGGAGCGCATGTTGTCAGGTAGTTAACCAATAACCGACATATGGTGCTGATATAAGAATCAGGACGTTGCGGATTGAAATACCAGAAAAGTTCAGGAAATTTGGGATTTAAAGTATTAGTTACATTTAGAGTAAATAAATATTTAGCAGTTTTCGTATTCTTTGATAAGGCGGATGTTAGAGGCATTTACACCTGAAATAAAAAATCATGGCTCTCCGTCGCAATGGAACAGCAAGCTACCGTGCTGTCTACTAGATTACGAAGCATGCCGAGATTTGGTTTATATTAGGATTCCCTTTTCAATCATTCGAGACGATAAATGTGTTGCTTTGGTGAATATTTTGAACAACTGACATATTCAGGCGCTACTGGTTATTTGTGCTTGAGAAAACTTCATATGCTACATATAGCAGAGACTCTCAAGTCCACTTCCCCCTGTTTGAATTTATCTCACAGAGACTTATTGCTTGTAGATTCTTAGTTTCTTTTACTTTTCTGCTAACATAACACGTACGTGTGTAAGTTATTAAATTATATTGTACAAAGTCAAATTGAAATAAAGTGTTCATTTGCCTTGTGGTTGAGGCTTAAGGAGTAACAGATGTTCTGTAATCTTGGTAACCTCTAATGGTTAAATTAGTTTATTAGTGCTTTTATATTTCACTGCGCCTGAACATCAGTACGGAGATAAGGCACTAAAGTGTTATTCATAAAGCAAACTTCCTGTTTAAAATATTTTCTGTTCAGCCATTTTCTGTCCTATTTTTATAAATCCAATTTTCTACATGTGCTCTGGCAAATATAGCAGCTTTGTTCAATAATTCAGTGGCACAGATTTACCCTTATCGCACGTCAAACGTTGTTAAACTTTACCATATGAAAACATACAGAATATAATGATGGAAGGATAAAATGTTTACCAGATTTGATCTCCTTTCCGAATTTGCAGGGATTGTCTCTACTTTTCTGTAACTGTCCCATGTCCATACTTGAGGATGACGAGATATCTTCAGATCCCTGCATTGGTTTTACTTTTACTTCATGGAAAAACGTTGAGACAACCTTAACTGACCAGCGCTACATTCGCTTATCTTATTTATTATAACAACGAAATATTAGAGCAATTGGAAAATTCCAAATCACAGCATAGTGTGACTTTGTGGTTTCTTGAAATTTAAAGTCCAGTTTTCAGAAATTCAAAATGCTCTTTATTTCCGTAGAAAGACACTTTTTGTACATCCCTGAGCAGCCGAATTACGTAACATACTCATATACAACCTTCAAGGTTGTCTGGCACTCGACCACAAACAAAAGCTTTCACTTTCAAATGACAGTTGCACGCACACGATTATCGAGTTCAATTGCGACTGTCCTCCGACCAACTGGCCGCGGCTTCTCTTATATCTCCACTCATTGTTCTAGAAATTTGTGGAATGTTCTCTAACAATCAAGACGGCACCAGAAGAAAGACGAACCTTCCAGACACCTGTCTTTTACTAATTTTCGGCAAGCTTTTTTCTCCATGCTGCACTATCTGTTTCTTTGCGCGCACCTGCCGCCCCCGTCGCAACAATGCCTTGCGACAATACAGGTTATACCGTGCTGCTCCCTATGGGCAGTGAGCTAACAACTGAAACCAAGTCGGAAATAGAAATGTGAATACAGAGGGTAGTATTCCTTAGAACATAATTCTGTGAATATAAACATATGTTGATGTTTTATACAACTGGCGCTGTTTACTGACAGTCACTTCTAAACATCACACTTATGCGATGAAGCGGGCTCAGTTTTATGCCGACATGCTGACCGCTTCGTTTACTACTTGGCGCCTAATAATAAATGCTACAAAATCTCAGTCAGTTACTTTTACCAGGCGAGTGCTTCAAAACGTCTCCAATCTCCGGCTAGCAGGAGAAGTGTCATGGTCCAAATGGCGACTTATATAGAGGTCACTCTAGATATGAAGCTTACATGGAAGACCCATATAACAACTTTAGCAAGTAAAGCCAACAGGAAGATGGCAATGCTGCACCCGCTCTATAGTAGAAGATCGACACTGGCGCTCAACAATAAGATCCTTTTGTATAAACAGGTTCTGCGACCTGTAATCACATTTGCCTGTCAAGTTTGGAGAGTTGCAGCGAAAACCCACCTATATAAACTGCTGATTCTGCAAATCCGATATCTTCGTACCGCTACATCATCTCATTGGTATATTCCCAATGACAACATTCACTCAGACCTTAGTTTTCCAAAACTCACAAATCACATCCTACACCTCTCTCGAAGCTTCTGGGCTCAACTTCCTTCAACTTTCAATTACCTCATACGCGGTCTCGGGGAGTACGACCTCGACCCCGGAGAAATTTACAAAAGGCTCATCTTGTGCTAGGTCCACAATAAACTCATAAAATCACACATTACACCCCCAAAATCTTACTGATAACTTCCAAAATATTTCTCTAAACACTATCACCATCATTTAACCGCCACCCCTTAGTTAAAAACCAAACTTTATGCCAGTAATGGACGTAGTCTTTTGTGGCAATAGTCGAAAAATCCCCCTTTGCGGAGGAGGACTCCCTTCAACGACAGCTCTGTGCTGTGTTTGGTTCTATTTAATATTCTTGCAGAATTTATTCCATATTTTTCTGTTATTAATCAAGATAACTTTCGTAGATATTTCCACATTTGTACGTACAAGTTCGACGTTATAAAAGTGACAAAAGCACATCGCTATATTCTCCATAAGTTCTGCACTTTACTGAGATGTAAAACGTCTTGTGAAGCAGGCATTTATCCACTTCTGGTTTCGATTGTACAGTAAATGTAATATTAATATATATATATATATATTATTTTACGTTTTGTACAACACATGTATGGAAGTATCTGTGCATAAGACGTATGCTGTGTTAATTAAACTCAGTGGAGTAATTAGTTGTGTACACAAAATGGTAGAGGAAGTATTGCCAAGTAAGAAGCAATATGAGGTGAAACGAATTTCTACAAAACCTTAGTATCGTAACCTCGGATGATGCTCAATTTAAATGTAATATTGTGTTAGGTGTGCTGAAACGGAAAAAAGCAAATTTTATAAATTTGGTCAGTTAGGCAGCTTCGCATGCAACAGCCCTGGTGCACTGCTGATGGATTGGATTTCAAAATGAGTGACTTAATCTTGAATTCCAAACAAATTCAATATGTGAAGAACATGATGCTGGGGTAGCTGTATTATATGAGGAATATTCAGCTTCCAGCTATGGCGGTACAGGAAAAGTTTCACCTAAGAATATTATGGCTTTATTTGTTCTATATACATGACATCAAATCAGATAATGCACACTTTTATATACATCATGAAGGTGAGGCTAAGCTAGGACCAGATGAGGTGTGTACCTTTTAACAAGACCACCTTTCTCATCTTCCACGAATTGCAAAGGCGCTCTATTTATTTAGTGATTCGTGCGGAGGTCAAAATAGGAATCATACAATTGTGCTATTTTGATTATCATTGACAATCGCAGTAAGATTCAATGTCATTCAGCAGTACTTTCCAGAAAGCGGTCACACTTTATTGCGGTGTGACCGCGATTTTGGTCTCCGTCGCCATGACACAGTGTATACACCATTTGAATATCTTTCACTGATATCATCTGGGAAACGCACTAATGCTTTCACGACAACAGTAACGGTCACTGCGAACATCATAGACTTCAAAACCTGGTGTCAGAACTGTTTTAAGAGACAATTGCTCGTCCTGGCAGTTCTCATTTTGGGTCTGGTGTGACTGTTTCCAAGCATAAGCATGTAACTTATGATAGAGATCATTATGGTTATCTCGCGGCACGTTAGTATGTTGATGGATTTGTGCAGTATATTGGAGAAAGGGAAAGGCACGTCCACATCTAACTTTCAAGAAATTTTATGACACATCTGTCCTCTCCATCAACAGAAAGAAAATAGTAGACGTTAAACAATAACACAATACATCCCACGTGAACATCTCCACTGCCAACGGAACATTTTGACATGGACAAAGACTGAAGTCCAAGTTGATGATAAGTAGATGCTGAAATTAATTCAGTAAGAGTATTTCCACCTAGCACAACTTGTTCATTCACCTCATTACAGATTTATTGCACGATTAGATTATTTCATAAGTCAAGAAATGAACAAATAACACACAATTTTGTTGTTTTCTACTGAATATTCCATAATTATTTTAAATGGGAGGTTCTTCCGTAGTATAAAACATGTCTGTAGATCATAGACATGCAAATTTGAGGTCACTGAGTAGTCCAAGCAATTACTAACGATTAGTTCTACGAGTTTTGTGTAGATTATAAGTGAAACAGATGCTAACTGTGTACATTTTTAAGTTGTAATTTTCCTCATAACTATGAAACAAGGACTGATTAATCTTTTCATATCACCGATTCAACTGAAACATTTATATATTTTGCTCACTCTGATACTAATTGTTTTAGGGAACTGATCGGAACTTTATGAACATTGCTCCACTTCCTCGAGGTGTCTAAGCTAACTAATCAAAAACTAAAATATAACACTTATTACCTTCCTGAACTAACTAGAGAAGCGTCTCTCCGTATCCGTCTCCCTCTTTGCCCTCCCAGACATTTACATCAGGACAAGTTGCCTGAGATACGATTATGTTAATTATAAGCACGTGATTATAGAGTTTAATTATTAAATAATAGAGCATCTGAATTTGCATTGCGGCTGTTTTTTTTTAAGATTACGTCCTCCAAGGTTAAGTAAAGTCGATGGATGAATGAAATCTTGGAAACGGTTCTCAAATGAGCACAGGGTCCATAGAGCTTTGTGTTGCCTGATATTTATCATTGAGGATGAGGGAAAGCCTGTATCCAGATATCTCAACCTGACGAAGATGAATCCGAGAATTTGAATTCGAATATATTATATATTATGTAATATATTATACCGAATCCGTTGTAAGATTACTTCAATGTAAACATACAACATACATCGACGGCTGTGATTGGAGGGACCACGTGATCGACATGTCCAGGATAAGAACACGACTGCCTTGTCGGTTACCGATGTTATGTAGCTTCAGTTGTACTTTGTCGTGACACAAGGTGATATATTTTATCACTTTATCTTCGCTTACCAGATTTGAGTCACGCGGTATAAAGCAACACTCTGCTAACAAACTCAAAACCTATTCCAACAAGAATGACGTAGAAAATCATGCAAACTTTTGGCAACCAGGGAACACAGTTTAGAGTTTGTAGTACGGTTGTTCGTGGCTGGGTTTTGTCCTTCACAAGAAATAGCGCTTCTAACTAATTTACTTTCAACTTGTATCTTTTGCGATTTTTAACAACTTCCGGCTTTTACTATTTCACCGCGAGAGGGCAGGATTAGCATCAAACTCACCTTCTGTATAGATTCGCGCAATGTTATAACAAACGTTGGGAAGAAAACAATGGCGTTGCAAGTCATAGATGTGCTTCTTAATTACACGGGTTTACATACAGCAGGGTGTGGACTGAAATTATGTTTATAAATAAAGTTTTAATTAATAATTGTTATTCGTAGAGGTATTAAACAAGCTCTTAAGATTCTAATAAGCAATTGCAATATCTAATTTGAAAATGTTACTCTCTTTCGTACACTAGTAGCTATCATGGCGGCTATCAGTTGTGTTTTCACAGAGTAAGAAGTTCTATTTTTCGATGTCAAGGTATTTTCATTGGGTTTTGTTAAGAGGTCATAAATCAGGTGTAAAGCTAAATTAAAAGGTAAAAGAATATCATAACCTGAACTAAAGGATCGTCTTGCTTTTTAGGCTTTTCTTTCACTAAAGTCTATATTCACCCTTGGCGCTATCTATCGGCAGCAGACTAACCACTTGAGACCCCGCGCACCTAGTGACGGAGTTAGTAACTTCATCATTTACCAAGATTACAAAGACCGTTATCAGATATCGCCTTCGACACAGAAATCCGGGTTTAATGTCTTCTCGTACCGGAACGTTTATCATTAATTAAGATTTACTGGAACCAATAACAAGAATAGCATTTGTGTGATTCTTACCTTCTACTTTGTCCCTAGATAATAGCAGCATACCAGGAAGCTATCTCACGTTACGTTTGAATTTCTGAATTACTAAGGATCATCCGTATATTGTTTAAATGTTGATATCTTTGCTGTTAAATCGGAGACTATGTTGACATATCTAGCTTTAGACTTATATCTATACGGAAATAGAAATAGTAATCTAGAAGTGAACATTGCTTAGTATGGAGTTGTGTGTTACATGTGAGTCAAAGAAATATACATATCTAAAATAAATAACATTAAACATGAATGTTACATTCATCTCACTTTCTCTACTTACTCTTCTATAACTATTCTTACAAAATGAATACTCTTGTTTTTACCTCTTGTCAACTGAGACAAACCTTCATTAGATATTTACACATTTTCTTGTGGTTACGAGAACGGCATTGTAAACTGAAGCGATAATCACGTTTTTAAAATGTCGGTTCTTATATGATGGCTTTGAAGTTGCACGATCCTTATCTAACAGGAGAAAAACACGAATAACGACCTACTGCCTAAAAGGTATAGGTATATGAACCTTCAAACCTTTAACAAAGAATACTTCGAAGATTTATAGCAGCAGCAAATGTTTTACGTAAGTTTTAGGGAACGTTATTACCGAGTGGAGTGGCTTAAACGGTCTCGGTGTGGCCCGTATTTGGGAGGCCTGGGTTCGATTCCAGTGGCCGACCTACCTGAACCACGAGCCTTTTCGGTGGTTTTCGCGTGTCGCTAGGCGAATGCTGGGTAGGTTAATTACATCCTTTGAATTTCGATTTCATCTCCATTATCATTTCATGTCGTCTCTCATCTGATGGTCTCTTTCAGGGTAGAAGTGCATAGTAGGAAGATATACTCTGAGGAAAACTACTTTCTCCTCCGGTAGGTTGTTTGCCGGACTCAACTCCTCTGCTGGGACCATTTCTGCATCGCCAGTCAGGGGCCTTTAGGGCTCGGATCGCCTCTCTGGAACCATTAGAGCTCTTCTGCTGGGCTCGTTGCCGTCCCCCTGTAGGGGAGCGAGTTTGTTGTCCTGGCCTGTCGGCGGAAGTCTCTATCCAAGTAAACTGTAGGGACAGTGCCCTCTGTACTGTCGTGGCTCCTTGGTACGGCCACCCTCTGTCTCCTTCACCTCATCCTTCCTCTCGGGTGTGCTACTGATTTTCAAGTACAACATATAATATTTCTAAATTGGAAAGTAGTTATATCTGTACTATTCGGCCAAAATATGAATGAACTTCAAGGAGGGCGCCACTGCTTCTGTTTACTACTTGAAGCTTACGAAACAGCGCGCAGCGAGGGAAGCGCCTGCTGATATCTTCACGTTATTTCTCGGAAGCAGCAAGTTTTGGAATGTTTGTTTCAGGTCCTTCATCTGATATATCCGTGACACTGTTCGCTTCAATAGCTGTGTCAGTGTCATTACGTCCTTTTGCTTAATTATTGATATTCTCAAAATAACATTCATCACGACTGCAATTCTAATTGTCATCATCGTTTCTCTCTAGACCACGTTTATAATTATATCTCCAATAGTTTCCTCCATTAACCCATCTCGTCTCTTAAAATCTCGCTCAGTTCCTTTCACGTGTCTGCATACTTCTATCAAAGCATTTTATGTAATTTGAGTTATGCAGCTTGTTGTCATAGCCTTCAGATTTTTCGAGGTAATCGATGATACATCTTTTAATTAAATTCCAGATGACTCTATAGGATTAAGGTCACAGTGGTACGGAGGGAAGCGTAAGACTCTAAAGACCCTTTGTTCCATTATTCTATCAAGTCAATAAAAAGGTTTTTTCAAAATTAATTCTCACTATCTCTAGCACATTTTTTTTTGTCATTTGCGGATCATGTTTAGTTTTATTTTGTGTTAGCCAATGAATAACCTGTGCTTTTGGAGATGAAGTGTTAGGGACTTTATTTTCCTGTACGGTATGGCACAATGATTTCAGGTGGATAATTTTATATTAATTTCTCTTCTACCCACTTTTTATAATTTTGACAGTTCAATGCATCATGGTAATTGGCTGATTTGGAGTTTGAATCGGAAATCAATTCTGCTCCATCAGTAAATCCCATGGAACCCGCACCATGTACAACAATTACTCTTTGACCAGCACTAATATTAGTCAAAACACCTGGTACTTCGTAATATTGCCAGCACTTCTTGATGGTTTAGTGAGTATGGACCCAAGACTCGTTCGTATAAACTCCTGGTTTACGTGTTCCTTTTATATTTTCACTAATAGCACGCTGAAGGTATGCTATCCAGCTATCGGCAGCCATGTCCCAGATTTCACAGGCGTACAACATGAGTGGGATTATCAGCGCTCGAAAGAGCTGTAGCTTTAAGCGGACTGGCATCGAGCGCGAACCCAGCATTGGGTACAGAGAGGCAATAGCCCCCTGCACCCGTGCCGAGAGTTCCCTGATGTGTCCGCGGAAAGTTAGGCATCTATCAAGTTGAACGCCCAGGTACTTGATGGAATTAGTCCACTCTATCCTTCGGCCCCTGAAGTGGAAGTTTGGGCGGTCAGCGGGGGTGTGGCGCTTCGTAAAAAGAATGGCGTGGCTTTTGTCCGGATTTACGGACATCCGCCAACGCCTGCACCATTCTTGTGTGAGACGGAGGTGTCTCTGAATTGGGTTGAAGGCTCTGAGTATATGTCTGTTTTTGCAGAACAACAACACGTCGTCAGCGTATTGTGCCATATCGACCTGTGGTTGAGTTGGAAAATCTGCCATGAAAACACTAAATAGTGTGGGGGATTGTACAGAGCCTTCGGGGACTCCGTCTCTCAAGGGTCTCAGGGTAGATGTTTTCCCCGCTACTGTGACTTTAAATGATCTGTGCCTGAGAAAGCTGTGTAGGATGTTGATTAGCTGTGTAGGTAGCCCCAGTTGGATAAGTTTGAAGATCAGACCGGCATGCCATGTCGTGGAGAAGGCCTTTTCGACATCCAACAAATTGTGAAGTAACTGTTTCGTAAAGCTTCTCGCCGAGTGCATTCATATCGTGGCCGACTAGTATATACGAGGCTAACAATGAAATGAATTAATGTATACACGATATTAAAATTTGCAATATACGTAAGCATGTGGTCAATAATTGCAGACATGTGATAAGTTAACAACAAGGTCCTCATACCACAATATGAGAACTTGACCGACTCCGTTGTAAGAATACTTGGCGATATAAACAAATGACAAACACCGAGGGACGTAATTGGAGTGACCACGTGATCATCATGTTCAGAATGACAACAGTCTTATACCGATGTTACTGTAGATTCAGTTGCCTTACTCTACCGTTATGTGACCAGCATACTTAGCTTAGGGTAAATGTTACATTGTTTAAAACGTTTGTTGTAAACAATTGAAACTTTGGATTGTATATGCTCATTTGCCTATACCTAATGGTTCATGAGAAGGAAATTAAAGGAATATAATAGAGTTCTCTTTAATGTTTATCAAATTTTTGTTTTCAATATCAATAATTATTAAGTTGTTTCATATATTCCTAACAAAACCAAATATTATTGTACATATATCGAGGTATATACATATATGCAAAACTTACAGAAATTGATTGAAAATTTCAGTATCTGGAGTATTTTGAGTATTACAAAAATGTTTAAAATTTTACACAGTGGAACCTTAGTTAGAAGCTCTAAATATAAACAAACATATTTTGTTCTAAAACTCCCCCTGCCCTATAGGTAGGTCCCTCAGCTAGTTTAATATACTGTTATTCTTTTAATTTAGTCACTTTTAACAGCTTCCTAGCAGATTTATATGTGCTCAATGAACTTTAAGCACCTGGTTTTACCTTTCGCCTGCCCCTAATAATATTTACTAATTTTCCTTTAACAGGACTTACTTTGCTTATTACAACCTTCTCTTAAAACTTAGACTAGCTTTATAACCCATATTAAATCATTAACAGCTGCAGTCGCTGCGATGTGCAATTTCTTTCTAGTTACAAAATCTTCTCTTTGACATTTACTGCAAAATTTCATTATATTCTGTGTTTTTCCCTATTTGCAACTCTCCAGTAGATTGGTACTAACTAGTCTGTTTACTTTTGTTGGTGAGATCAGAATTATAAGTAGAATAGTTCATGCAATTCATACTCAAGTATGGCCCTTGCCAATGCCCAGAAATGCATCAGCTATTCTTCTATTTACATCAGAAGTTGGCTACTAGAATAACTGGTAACCCTAGCGCTGGTATATATTTTCACATAACATTTACTAAAGCAGAGCATTCTATTATCACTTTACCAGCAAACTTTAAAGTTTCATTACACTTTGCCTCCGATAGACATCTGTTGAAATACGTAATCCAAAGCAAACATGGTATGAATTATATACTGTTGCAGCAAGAAAGTAATGTACAGAATGTTAAATAAAGCTTTTTTCCTATTGTAAGCAATACTTATCTGCAATACACGGCTCGCACTTATCTAATAACCACATTTCAGAATAACAAACACAAAATTGGGGAAATGTTTACTCTTAGAGCAGGAACTAATTTATAAAATTGGAAGCCGAAGTGTTCAGAAGCTTTCACAGTTATTCAGAGGATGTATGTGCTGATTACTACAAAGAATATTGTTACTGGAATCAAATTGCCTAGTTGAAATGCAGGGGCGGCTTCTCAATGGGGTAGCATGTTTGCGCTACAACCAAAATGCTGGGTCTCCCTTTAATGCAAGGGCATGTTCCATTTGGCGTTCAGTTCGACCATGTCTAGTGCAGTAGCCCTCTGCGCGCTGTATGGTTTGCAGGTGCCAAGTAGTTTACACTCAGTTGCAAACCACTGGTATACAATGGGGAGGTATAGGCCATGATGAACCTACGGCGTGACGAGGCATGTAGGGGGGTATCGCGGGGCTTATGGCTGCATAGGGTTCGTTAACCTAGCAGCCAGAGAATAGTGAATGCCAAGCCTTCTCGTTCTGTTTTCAACGCCACCTATTATTCTCATTTTAAATGTTCGCATCGATCAAATATTATCACTGATTACTATTATCTACCAGAGGATAGCCACATGTTTTGTGCCGTGTTTTGTTAGCTCTGTCGTGCTTTGGGTAGTGAATAAGAATGACTTATTTAAATACACGTATATTGTGTTATATAAGGAGAAACAACCATAAAGTGTCTATTAGCACATCCTTTTTAAAAATGAGCTTAGAAGAAAACACCGAAAATAAGCGACTTGGAAGTCCCACGCCAAATATAAAAATCACATAGGTAGTCAAAACAAAAACAAGATATTTGAACAGGAACTTTAACAACAATGTATATGAGAAATATAATTTGATGTGTGGTTATAATATTAAAAATAGCCTGTTTTGCTTTCCTTGCATTCTCGTTGGCGGTGAAGATCCGTGGACAAAACATGGCGTGAATGCTTTGCAGCATCTTCATGATAGCGCTAAAAGCACGTAACTTAAAAACTGCACATGAAAATCACAGTTTTGCTATGCTAGGCAATGTAAATATAGCAAAGCAGATGGACAGTGCATATCGGAGAACTATTGAAGAACACAACCAGAAAGTGGTTTAAACATTATTGTTAATTTCATTAGGTTTTGTAGAACCTTTGAGTTAGCTCTACGAGGACACAATAATTCAGCTACGTCAAGCAATCCTGGTATTTTTCGAGGACTGATAAACTTCAGTGCAGAGCTAGACTGTGTTCTGAAAAACCTATCTGGAGAATGCTACAGTGTTTAAGGGGACCTCCAAGACAATCCAGAAAGAAATCTTGCAATGTGCACTTGAAGTCTGTCATGAAGAGATATCAAGTCCATGTTTAGCTGCATAAATAGAAGAGTGTTATGCTCTAGAGTGTTTCTGAAATACGCATGTTGTGTTATACGCTGTGAATTACCGTTAACTCGTGTATACAGCAGTCTATAGTGGCAGGATTAAACAACCGTTTGTTACTTTAAAAAACTTAAATTGCATGGATAAATTTGTGAACCACCGATTTTCAAAGCCACCAGCCGCCCCTGTTGAATTGTGAATTGCACCAATTAGGAAGAGTTTAATTTAGAAAGACTTCTAGTCTAATTCTCGGGTAGGTATAATTTTGAAGTTGGAATAGCGAATTTATTGTTACTGGTTATGCCCGTAAGTCATGCGGGGAAGTCAGTGGCGCATTAAGCGACGTTCAATAGGTCAATTGATCCCAAGAGACACAACCAGGGTGCTGTGACGGTAAGGCAAACTCTCGTAGAATTTTGCGGCCCATCGTCTAATGACATCTGCCACAAATCCGCCACTCCGTCAAGTCCGTCTACGACAGATACATGCATGACACACAACGCGCTGACCCTCAGCCGCCAACTGCCGTGGCCAACTGCAACAAGCTAGCAAAGGTAATTTAAATGGTCACTCCCACCTCCACACGGCCATTTAGATCATGACGTAGTTGTTCTTTAAGTGCCGCTAGGGCGTAACTGACGGCTAATTCAGAAACTACGATGTTTATATATAATTTTAAATCAAGAAAAGCAAAACGCAACATTTTGCCATTTTTCACGAAATTTCACTGACGCTTCCACTAAAGTGTACTTTCTGAAGTGTTATGATGAAGCTGCTTCAATACCTAACTGTAATATACTCTAAGAATTTTGTTTATTTAGACACTCCCCACATTATACCATTACGAACGATGAATTAAATGGTTGAAATAATGCTCAATTGAGCCAAGGCAACATAGAGCTAGAAATACCCGGGATTCATTTCTAAATATAAGGGAAAACCCCTCAAAATCCCTTATCCAGATAACTCATCTTGACTGATGTTCAAACTCGAGACGGGCAATATTGATAATAATGTGTCTAAATTTTCAACTGTAAGCTGTGTTTTATTTTAAATAATTATAATGATCCCGTGAATGATAATATATTGAAAACATATTTGTGTAAGTATTATGGGCGGCATTTCACATATTTCTAATAAGCTATTAGGTTGCAAAGAGGTTGTAATCTGAAAGCTACCGCAGGAAAAACAGCTTTAAAATATATCAGGTTGATATGTGTTCTACGTGTGTGGCTTTAAATGTTAAGGTCAAGTCGTCATCAATCAATGAAAATGCTAAGCGTACTGCAGTTGCAGAAACATCATCCATAAAAGAAGAGCAGTTAAGTTTTACAAGATATTGGATGAAGTAAAGGATATATGTGAAGATCATACTGCAGTAGCTGTAGTTTGGATTATATGTAGAATATTCAGCTTCCAGCATTGTCTGTACAGGAAATGCTTTACCTGAGAAAATTATTGCTTTATTTGTTCAGTAAACATGAGATCAAATCAGATAACGCACGTTCTTATTTATACCACGAAGGTGAGGCTAAACGAGGACCAGATGAGGTGTTTATCTTCTTGAAAGACTGCCTTTCTCATCTTCCATCAACTGAGCAGACGCTCTATTTATTCAGTGATTCATGCGGAGATCAAAACAGGAGTCATACAGTTGTGCGACTTTTATCATCATTGACAATGGAATGAAGATTCAATATGCTTCAACAGAACTTTCCCGAAAGGGGTTACTCCTTGTTGCCGTGTGACCGCGACTTGGGTCTCCGTTGCCATGATACAGTGTATAAAACATTTGAATATCTTTCCCTGATATTATCATCTAGGAAATGCCCAAATGCTTCCATGACAACAGTAACAGTCACTGAGAAACTCATAGACTTCAAAACCTGGTTACAGTACTATTTTAAGAAGAAAACCAAGGCTGTTTCTGGTCCTGATACTTCTCATTGTGGGTCTGGTGTGACTGTTTCTAAATATAAGCATCTAACTTATGATAGAGAACATTATGGTTACCTCGCGGCACGTTAATGTATTGTTCGGCTCGTCCATGCACTTTTATGTTGGCAAAAGGGAAGGCACGTCCAGGTCTAACATTCAAGAAGGTTTATGACACAGCTGTTCTCCCAATCAACAGAAATAAAATAGTAGATGTTAAACAGTAACACAATACATCCCAAATGAACATCTACACTTCTAACATAACATTTTGACATGGCGAAAGACTGAAGTGGTAGTTGATGATGAGTAGATGTTGAAATTAATTCAGTAAGAGTATTTCCACATAGCACAATATGTTCATTAACCTCATTGCAGGTTTATTGCACGATTACATTGTTTCATAAGTCCAAAAATGAACAAATAACAGTCAATTTTGTTGTCTTCTACTAAACATCCCATAATTATTTTAAAGGGGAAATACGTCCGTGGTATAAGACACGTATGTAGATAACAGACATGCAAATTTGGGGTCACTGAGTAGTCCAAGCAATTACTAACGATTAGTTCTGCAAGTTTTGTGTATAATATAAGTGAACCAGATGCTAACTGTCTACATTATTAAGTTTTTATTTTCCTCAAAACTATAAAACAAGGACTGATTTCTCTTTTCATATCATCGATTCAACTGAAACATCTTTATATTTTTCTCATTCTGAAACTAATGGTCGTAGGGAAGTGATCCGAGCGCTATGAACATTGCTCTACTACCACGAGGTGTCTAAGCTATCTATACAAAAACGAAAAGATACCACTCATTACCGTCCTGAACTAACTAGAGAAGTATCTTCACGAGGGTAGACAGACTACCTCCTATGTTACCAAAGCAAAAACAAGGGAATTCTTTGATTAGTTGACAACGTTATAGTAAGAAACAACACTTCAGTTACAGCAGCAAGTTTGGGTACTTTGTTCCTTTGTTTCTTAAGGAGGCATTAGATTTGCAGCTCGCTCGCTCGTGCTGGCTGGCTGTATACAGCCAGAAGGTTTTTGCTGTGGGCCCACCCATTAAGGGACACCGGGACTGAAATTTCTATCTTCTATATTTCTATACCTACAAACTTCAAATTCTGCATGCCTAAAGGGTTTTATATTAGAAAACACCACACCAAGTTTCAGTAATTTTTGATGATTAGTTTTGAAGGAATTAATTTATTATTGTTTTAATTAAATTTTATCGCAGTATTAAAATTAATGCATGCGCAGCACTAATTATTCTATTGCAATAACTCTGTTATTTTTTCATGCCCACTAACTATATAAACAACTGCAGTCTCTGTCTGGAAGAACAATACATTACTTTTAGGGAAATTATTTTTTTAATTATGCAGAACATTGAATTGAATTTTTTAAATATTTTTTTGCATTTAAAATTTTGTTACAGCCAAACCAAGTCTTAAATCCTATAGCCAGAGACTGAAGTTGTAGACCCATACATGAAGCACATGCTGAAAGAAATTCAGAGCCATAGCTCAAAAATTAATGCGTGTGGATCAGATAATGTATTAAAAAATGTAAAGTGGAGAAAAATCAATTTTTCTAAAAACATGCACCAAAAATAAAGTGAACAGTACCTCACTACATTAGAATTGCCCTGAAGCATATGTGAGACCCTCCCTCTTTTGTCTGGCAAGCTCTCTCTGCATTTTTGTCTGTTTTTCTTTGAGGCGAGCTGTTTTCTTATGTTGCAATGAAGATCGCGTGCTCTCGTATATTCTGCGTTTGTCACGTCTCTTCACAATTTTCTTCTGCACACTTGTCACTGCACTGGTGGTTAGCTCACATTTTAGTTCCTGGGTTGCAGAACAGCCCATATTAAACTCTGCTACTGCAATTGCTGCTGCAATTTCTATTCTCCTGCAGGATACAAAAGTAATTTTGGGACATTTTCTCCAAATTAGTGCATGTAGTGACTCATTTTGATTTTGAGTAGCACCACGCACACACCTTGACAACAGTTCATCACTTGCTAGTCTTTGATAAACAGGTAATATTTTGCAAACTAACTGCTCTGTTAGTTTAACAGGCATCTTCTGATGGCTCATGGGTGTCTTTCCTTGTGCAATGCTTTTATTGTAAAAACACCAGGAGTCGACACCTTGTGGACACTTGCTATGTTGAGGCTTGGAATCCGTTGAAACATAATGACTAAGGGTTGCATAAATGGCTTCTTTCATTTTAGGGACACTAGGTATGTTGTTCACTATGGCATGTCTATAATAATTAGTTAATTTGGTAATGGTGGCATTGGTAAGTGTCCCAGATCCTCGCCCACCAAGTTTTACTCCCTTTTTCTTCCATGTTTCTACAGTGTTTCGCAGCCCACTTCCCATTCTTTTAGCAACATGGTTTATGCACTCCTCTTTGTGCAGGACAACTGTGTTACCATATATGTTTTCATTTGATAAATGATTAAATGTTTTTGAATCACCATCTGATAGTACAGTTGTGTAGCGCATCTTACACTCTGACACTGAACGTTTCCATAGTATGTCTGCAGCAAAAACCTCCATTGATGTGGATGAGCCCTCATAATTTTTGTTGCATTCACCACTAGATGAATGTCCCTCAAACCAAATGCAAAACTCTGGTGAATCATGTCCCAATTCTGTGGCTGTAATGGCACACATTGCACAATATTTGGAAACTACTGTGTAGTCCAGCACCATTCCAGTTAGAATGTCCATCACAATTCCTACATTATAGTTGGATGTATATCCCCGCTTGTGCCATGAACCATCATAACTTACAGAAACATCAATTACATTGTTCTCATCTGCAGTTTCATCAGCACCATTTAACTTCATGTACGCTCTTCTCACTACCTCCCAGGACTGAAGGAGAGCTTTTTCTTTTAGTTTTTTACTGTAAAAAGCCACCTCCTTCATATGACTGGTAAATGTTTTGGAATCCATACCAGACATACCTAATGCACAACAAAATTTTTCTAAGCCACTGTGACCTACACCCAATCCCAAAAAAGCATCCACAATTTTCCTGTTCACTTCAAAGGGAGGTCTCTTAGACTTTTCATCCTCAACTCTAGGACTAGAATAACTCTGCCCTGGGCTGAAACCACACTCACTGCACTTTAGCACTAACTTTACTGCAAAGCCATATTTTTCTCTAAATTGCAGTGTAAGTGAGCATTTAGTACACTCCCCACACTTTACATTGCTCAGAAGTTGATTCAGAGAACTGCTGTGCACCAAAATATACTCACTGTTTGCCCCTGCATTACCACAAATATATTCACTATTTACACTGTCATCTCTCTGAAATCTTGAAAATTTCTCCTGTGTTTTACAAATACTTACAGTTTCAATTACAGTAGCCTGCTCACCTATGTCCATTTCCAAATGTGAAGATGAAGTACTAGCATGTTCTTCTGTGTCCAACTGTGTATTTGAGATGGAAATCTGGTCTACAGGTTTCTTATTCCATCTGGCTAAACCACGTTTTTTTGCAAGGTCTCTTTTTTTGTTATTTCTACTCACCGGCTTATGCCAACGTGAAGAAGTAGCATGCATTATGCTGTTTATATATTTCACAACACACTACACCTTAGAAAAATCAACTAACTTGCTTACACACTTATTTCATAAACAGAAGCACATGTAAACAAAAGCACATTTCTCTAAAGGATGACGCCATAATACATTGAACCAAACACAGGAGTCAAAACAAGAATGAATCAACAAGTATTCTCTAAGTTTATTGCAAAAAACACAGAATAATCCCATAGATTAAGAGTTGTTTTGCATTTTCTTAGTTGCGAGAACACTCAAAATATGTTGACAATTTTTTGTATGGCATTTATGCTTTGATATTTTCTGAGTAAAGACTTTGTATATAATACGTAGTAATAGTTCACCGAAGTGTCGCCAGATAGCAGCAAAAAGCTCTGCTGCAAGATTATAACACAATTTTAGAGGAAAAACCAGCCAAAAAACGATTAAAATTGGCAAAAAGTCCATCATGCTGGATAAGGAAGAAAGGGGGCGTTTAAATGGCCAGGCTCCGAGCATTTAAACCCTGCACTAGACCTTTAAAAATGGCAGAAATCAAAAACTCTTACACAATTCAATATAGGAAGGTTTGGGGAACATTTATAGTATAAATCTAAAAATCGTAAATTTTGAGATTTTTGGCCTATTTTTCAGTCCCAGTGTCCCTTAAGGGTTTTACCGCAGTACGATTTGTATTGAAATATGTAGGATGAAGGTGATGTAGGTTTTTGATTGGGAGTTAATTTTGAGGTTGCAAAGTACCTTCGGGTTGAAGGGGAGGAAGCAGTACTTAGCACCCAATTTTTGTTTTGTTTTAAAATTTAGTTGGGGAGAAATTTAGATGCCAAACAGCTTGGAAGAATTATGAGGAGCTCAGCTTTACCTGCTGATAGGGTTAGCTCCTGGGTTATCTAGGGTGCCCGCATGCCATATGGGGGACCCGATGCAGTCTAGATCAGCGTCTAGTGGGGTCATAATTTCCCAATGATCTGACAAGGGCGCTTCTATGTGATGGAAAACTTGCGTATAATTTTGAAGCCCGGCGCCTAATTTCATCCTCCACGTATGGCAGACCCGATGCTTCGTGGAGCAACCTGCTAGGGAAATAACGTCCCACAGAATAGATAGACCGCTGTCCTCCATTCTGTGCACGTTGAAGCCATGCTATCCAGCTGTCTGCTGCTATGCCCCAGATCTCGCAGGCATATAGCATCACCGGGATTACCAGCGCTCGGAAGACCCTCTTAAACACTCACCACGAAGTCACAAGGAAAAGCTAACAGAATACTGACCTGTGAAACGGTACAGCAAATAGCTAGCATTCCACTATTGTCTAACATCCGCCCTTTCTATACCATCGCCCTGGGAGTGCAAGGTTTTTATCATATTTACCCAGTTTCGCGTAACAATACTTTACATCTAAATATACAATTTCAATTTCAAAACCATGGCCAGTTACAGTTCCCAAATGTATATATAATTATCAAACCTATTACATAATGAAATCAAAAGTTAACCCAAGAACCAAAAGTTCCTGTTTCAACTCTTTGTCATAAAGTAAAAGTGAAACAGTAGGGACCTGAAGATATCCCGCCATACTCAAGTAGGGAAATGTCACAGTTATAGAAAAGTAGGGACAATCCCTACAAATTCAGAAAGGAGTTCAAATCTTGTAAACGTTTTATCCTTCCATCATTATATTCTGTATGTTTTCATGTGGTAAAGTTTGACAACGTTCGACGTGCTGTAAGTGCAAAACTGTGCCACTGCATTATTGAACAAAGGTGCTAGGACTGCCAGAGCACACGTAGAAGACTGGATTTATAAAAACAGGAGATAGAACAGAAAATGTTTTAAATAGGAAGTTTGCTTTATGAATAACACATTAATGTCTTATCTCTATTACTCATGTTCATACGCAGTGTAAAATAAAAGCACCAATAAACTAATTGAACCATCAGAAGTTACCAACATTACAGAACATCTCTTAGTCCTTAAGCGTCAACCACAAGGCAAATGAACATTTTATTTCGATTTTACTTTGCATAATATAATTTAACATTTTAACTAAGACACATATGTGTTATGTTAGCAGAACAGAAAAAGGAACGCAGAATCTACCAGCAGTAAGTCTCTGTGAGATAAATACAAACATGAGAAAGTGAGCTTGAGAGTCTGTTATATGTAGTATATAAAGTTTACGAAACACAACTAACCAGTAGGGTCGAATAGGACAGAAGTTCAAACTGTCCACCATAGCAACAAATTTCCGACGTACATAAATCTAATGGTCAGCCCTGAGATAGAACAAAACTCCAGAGGTCCAGAGGTAGTCCTAGTCGGGCGGGGCTTTCCCCGTCCGGGTGTCATATGCCGCAGTACCTAGCCGCTTTGCGGCTTAACCTGCGAAATGAACTAGTAGATCCATGTTCTGCTGGGGTGTTTGAATTTGTTTACTGTTTGAAATTTTGGAATTTTGGATAGGTGTGGTATGGGTTGCCCCTCTTTATCGTGGGCAGCTGTACTTAATCGTTCTCCCTTTTTGGGAGACACGAATTAGTTTTTTGCCCCGTTTTGGATACGGGTTGTGTAGCGCTTGGTCCTTTGGCGTAGAAGTTGTTCCCAGAGTCATCTGGGGTTTTCCTTGGGTTACCCAAGGGGTCCCAGGACGTCTCTCGGCAGTCTGAAGGACGGCAAGCGCCTTTGATCTCTCGGGTCATACCTTCCCAGGGAGTTCACTAAAGGGTTGGGGTGAATTTGGATTTTCTCGTACATTGATCGTGCCCTCTCGCGAATGACGTCGACAATGTACGGGATCTGGGAGTGCTCATGTAGGATATGAGCCGGGAATCTCCAGCCTGTATCGTAGATGATGCGTAGTGCCTTGTTCTGCAGCGTCTGGAGTCTGACGAAAGTGGTATTAGCCACTGTTCCCCAGATCTCACAGCCGTACAGAATCATAGGCGGAATGATCGCCCGATACAGTTGGAGTTTGAGACGGATCGGCATGGTTGATCTGAAGATAGGGTATAGGCTCCGGAGTGCGACGTGCCCCAGCTGGACCTTGCCCTTGACGTGTGGAACGTAAGTTAACTTACGGTCCAGCGTCACCCCGAGATACTTCGCCGTTTGCACCCAAGGGATTCGACGGCGCCGTAAAACGAAGTTCTGCTGCAACCGGTTGGCTATGGTTTTCGCCAGGAGAATAGCAGAGCTCTTCTCCGGGTTAATTGCCATTCGCCATTTTGCGCTCCATTCGCCAATGGCCCGGAGCTGGGTTTGGATTTGCCGGTAGCTGTACCGTGTGTTCCTATTGACTGCGAAGATCATGAGATCGTCCGCATACTGACAGGTCTGGGTGTTGTGGTGAGTTGGGATGTCGGCCATGTAAGCTGCGAAGAGCGCCGGCGACAGCACGCTGCCTTCCGGTACTCCAGCGCCAATGGGCCGCTCGGTGGACAGCTTCCCCTCCATCTTTACTCGGAAGCTTCGGTTTCCGAGGAAACCGGCCACCAAGGAAATGTATGGACGGGGAATTTCATGCTCCAGGAGTTTGTAAATGAGTCCTTCATGCCAGGTAGTGGCGAATGCCTTCTCCACGTCGAGCAGCACTGCTACCGTTTTAGACCTTTCCTGGAAACCCAGGGAGGCCTTCTCGGCAACCCGCAGTAGCTGCTCGGTCGTGGAGTGGCCAGAACGGAAGCCAAACTGGTGTTCCGGGATTAGGCCCCTTTCCTCCAGATGAGGAAGGAGCCGGGAGAGGAGCAGTTTTTCGAATACCTTCGATAAAACTGGGAGAAGGCTGATTGATCGGTAACTGGAAGGAAAAACCGGATTTTTCCCCGGCTTTAAAACGCACACCACGCGCGCCTCCTTCCAGATAGCTGGAAAGTGGCGCATGTATAGGCACGCGTTATAAATCCGGGTTAAGTGAATCACGGCTCTTCGTGGAAGGTGCTTGAGCATTTCCGCTGTCACACGGTCCTGCCCAGGTGCTTTATTGGTTCTTAGAGAGTTAAGCGTGGTCGCTAACTCTCTAGGGGTAACGATGGGAATGTGGAACTCCTCGTGGTCAGGGGGCGGAGCTTCTAGGAAGTCCTCCACCACCTGTTCCACGAGGTCAGCATGGTCATCGTCCATTGGCTCTATCCTGGGTTGGAATTGAGCCTCCAGATAATCTGCTAGCGCCTCTGCCTTTTCTTTCGACTCGTAGACGAGTCGACCTCTAGGGCTATGTAGGGGATGCTGGTATACGGTTTTGTCTTTCCGCAGGCTACGGACTATTCGCCATGGTTTTCTCTCCTGGAGATTGGTTTGCCTTAACATGTTTTCCCAGGCCTCTTTGCGGTGTGCTCTTAGGAGTCGTCTTGCCAGGGATTTGAACCTCTGGTGTACTTCTCCTATCCTGGGATGGCGAAATCTCTGCCACAGCTTTCTTACGGCGTTTTTAGCCCTTATGAGTTGTTTGATGGGTCCTGGGATATCTGTGGGGTTTGGCGTGTCTATTGGGATGCGGTGTGTGTGAGCACGTACCGCGTTGAGGATGGTTGTGGAGAACTCCCTGGCTGCCGCCTCGAGTGACTCCACAGAGTCGATTCGAGGGCAGGCTTCCACGGAGTTTTGGATGTGAAGAATGGCGGCATCCCAGTCGACTTCATCCACCCAGTCAGCCGTTGCCAGAGCTGCGACGGTAACGTCTGAATTGATCACAACTGGGTTGTGGTCAGAATCCAGAGCATTCACCGCCGTGAGGTCCAGATGAAATGGAATGTTCTTGGTGATTGCGAAATCTATGACGTCCGCCCTGCCACGAGGCGGGAAGTGCGTTGGACCCCGCGGGCCATGCGCATGAAGGGTTGGATCTCCGCAGATGAAGCGGTAGATGCTCCTTCCCCTATCATTCTGGGTTCGGCTGTTCCATCCTGGGTGTTTGGCATTGAAGTCACCGGCTATGCACACTCGGTGGTCTAGGTTTAGGAGTGCCCTGTAATCCGCTTCATAGAAGGGATGGTTGGGCGGGTCATACACCGCCACAAGCACTAGGTCTGAACCGCCCAAGGAGAGCCTTATGGCGGTCGCCTCCAAGTGTTGAAGCGGGGGGATGGTAATGGGAGTATGGGTGATGTGATTTTTGATGAATATAGCTGTACCGCCGCCCCGCCGGCCGACTCTATCGGCTCGGTGGACGGCGTAACTTGGCAGGCTAAATTGTATACCAGCATGCAGATGCGTTTCGCATACCATAAGGAGGTCAATCCCGTGGTCACTTACAAACTCCAAGATGCCCGGTCTCTGTTCCCGGACTCCGTTTGCGTTCCAGAACGCGGCTCTCAATGTTCGCTGAGTTCTTCTCAACGCCATTTACGAGCTGGAGTCAGGGAAGAGGAGCCGTGCAGTCTGTTGCAGAATGCTGTGCTTTTGCAGAGCAGGGATGCGGGGATCTGTCAGTTGCTCCCTGCAGCGCCTCAGAATGGGGAGGGAGCGATGAATCAGTTCGGCGAACCAGGCAGAAAGCTCATGGAACTCCGCTAAGTCCTCGTTTGAGACGCCAGTGTCCCAAATCGGCGCAGGTGTTGTAGCGAGGGGTGCCTCTCCCTCATTGGCTGTTGAAGCCACTGTAGCTGGAGCTGGTGGAGGGGGGAGAGCAGTGGCGGCAGGGCCGCTCTGTCTCCCCGCAGGTTCTTGGGCTGGTTGCCCGGCCGTTGCTGCCGCAGTTGCCGGCGGTTTCTCCCGCCGGGCTGCGGTGTCCTTCTTCTGGCGAGGAGGCCGCTGTGGCTTTGCTGTATGTGCAGCTGGTGGTTGTTTGGCGGTAGTTCCAGAGCTTACTGGCTGGGTCGCTGCCGGAATCTGGCTTGCCTCGGCCTGCTGCAGCAGCTGTTCCTGCTTGCGCAGCGCCTGGGCAAAACTGACTCCAGGCCGAACTTGTGCTGGCTCCCTGTTTGCGTTCCTGCCCTGTCTTGCCTGCACTATTCGCAGTCTAGCGGGACAGCCGCCGTAGATGCCTATGTGGGCCTCTCGGCAGTTGGCGCACTTTTTCTCCTCTCTGGGGTTCGGGCATTCGTTGACGTGGTGAGGGCCTGAACATCGTATGCAGGCGGTCTTCCTCTCGCACGCATGGCTCGAGTGGTGGAAGCCCAAGCACCTGTAGCATTGGGCTGGCCCCTCTCTGCCATGGTACGGTTCGATTCTGATCTTGGTGTTGTAGAGGTGGGACACCTCATCAATTTTGGGAAGACCTTCGCCCTCCTTCTCCACTATTACGAGGAATAGTGGCATGGGAGTCCTTACGGGCTCCTTGCCTTCCTCGCGGACTTGCTTGGTCAGCTGGACCACGGTACGCGGCGTAATGCCGTGTTCTTCCGCCAGGCCCACCTTTATGTCCTCCGGGTCGGTGTCAGAGCCAAGACCTCGGATGACTCTGCGCACCAGGTTAGGTCGCTGCAGCGAGAACGTGTGGAATTCTATCCCCGCTTCGCGCAGCACCCCCCTGGCGGCTTCATGGTCCTCCGGGGTCGTGGTCTTTAGGATCACCCGACTTGGAAAACGGGTGGCCTGGAAGCTAGCCTGGAGCTTGGCCCTCAGTTCCCTCATTACCTTTATGTGGTTGGGGAACGGGTCCGACACAATTGGCGGGATTCTGGCCGCCTTTTGTGTGCGGGAGCTCTTGGCGTCCGCATGCACTGCAGGGGTGCCGGGAGCAGCACCCTCCGGGTTCGAACCGGAGGGCCTCTTGCGCCTTCCCTGCACGGTGATAAAGCCTTCGGCGTCTGTGTCGCTCTCCGGTAGGGGAGTTGTGACGCCCTGGATGGGAGTGATGGTGTTGGAGCTCCCTGGTTTGGGGACTGGAGAGATCGGGACAGCTATCCCTTGGTTAAGAAGGCGGGAGGCCTTCTTCTGTTTCTTTTGTGCCTGGGCCTTGGCCTTCACGAGGTTCACCCGTGGGCCGGAAGAGGATGAGGATGCAGAGGTTCTACTAGTCATCTCGTCAGGACTTACCTGGCGGCTGGTACTTGGCTTGTCTGAGTCTGTAGCAGGTGCCATCCGGCTCCCCACAGAGGGTCGAGCGCTGTTACACGCGCCGATTGGGGCGGACCCCGGGTCCCAACCTAAGTCGGGACCCTTGGCTTTGACCTTGTGGGCCTGCAGTTTCGTCTGTCTGTCTGTCGGTCCCAAGTACTGTGTTCCTCTGGACTCTGGAGTTGCTGCTCGACGCGTTAGCTCTAGCAAGTCTGCTAGGAGAGGGTTGGCTGGGCTGCTGCTGCTTGCCAGTGCAGGAGAAGGCTCTGCTGGCTGGAAGAGGGCAGGCGCTGCTGTGCCTGCAGAAGAAGGCTGTTGCGCAGGCTACGCTGCGTAGAGAGAATGCGCTGCTTCGCCGGGCTGCTGCTTCCTTTATGGGCACACTCCAGAGCACGCGTTTTACAGTCCACGTGCTCGTGCCCTGAAGAACTGGCGCAACCGGTCTAAAATGCTGCTTCTCTCGACGAATTGACTGCACTGAAAGAACTCGAGACGGACGATGCCGAGCATTCGAGTGACAAGCCAGATAGAACAAAACTTGTCATAGGCTGTGACCAAATAGAGAGAATGGTAGCTTCCTGTGCCGTTACGATGGAGAGCAGTGATTTTTTCTTTCAGGTATAAACCCCTTTGTCATCCGCCTTATCAAAGCAAAAGGAAAGTTACTAAATATTTATTTACCCTATGTGAAACTAATACTTTAAATCCTAAATTGACTGAACTTTCTTGGCATTTTAATCCGCTACGTTCTGATTCTGACATCGGCTCCATCTATCGGCTGTTGTTTAACTACTTGACCACATGCGCTTCTAGCGGCGAAGTCACAAACTTTAAGAACTAATACGATCGCAGTACGTTTATCATTATGTCTTTAGGAAATGTCTGGTTCATGGATACCTACTGTATGCATATACATTGTAACCACAAAGACATATATAATAAAAGTATTTTTACAATAACGTTTATTTCGAGTGACGTAAGGTAAATGGGACAGTAAGACGTTTAAAAATAGTTTGTTCAAAAATGGATAGAAAGAGTAAATGACAGTATTATATAATTCCTAAGAAGTAGTAAAGTGTTGGATCATGCCATACCGGAAGTCGGGTTCATGCCAAACCGGAAGTTAGAATAAGCGGGAAATTCAAAAACACCTGGATCATACAATTTCATGCCAAACCGGAAGACGGGTTCATTCCAAACCGGAAGTCAGAAAAAGCGGGACAATCAAAACCACCTGGATCATACAATTTGACCTTTAATGTCATGCCATTTACCCTTGAAGGTCATGGTGCACCCTCTGGACTGGTTGCATGCCCCGACGCACCCTCTTGCATCCCTTGGTGCACTTCTGCGCACCCTCTTGACTCTGTGCATCTGCCACCCACCCCCGGCGCAGCACCGTGCACCCTCTTGACTTTCTGCATTCCTCGACGCTCTTCCGTGCACCACCAACCTACCCGCGCAACTCGACGCACCCCCGTGCATCCCGACGCACCCCCAACGCACCCTTATGTGCCCTCTTGACCACCTGCATCCCCCGACGCACCCCCGACGCACCCTCGACGCACCCTATGGATTTTCTGCATCCTCCATGCACCCCCGAGCACTCTCCGTACAGGCTGCATCTTTTGCGCAACCCCCGTGCATTCTGTGTCGACGAACTGATCAGCTTAGCGGATGGTGGAGTAGGGAATGGGAAAAAGGGGTTATCTTTTTTTTTTAATTTTATTAAGAATACGTTGGAATAAAGGTCACGTGACTTTAGGAGAGGGAATGGAGACTGACAAGTTGGGCGGCCAAAGGAAGAAATTCAGGTAAGTACATTATTAAAACTTAGGCAGGAGGTGACGTGTAAGGTTTTGATTGGTTAAAATAAGAATGTTTTTGATTGGCCTATGCAGAGCCGGATTTCGACCAGCTTGAAACTAGATCAGTGGCGTATTGGGTCGATGTTTGTGGCTGTGCTTAGGTCAGCTCATTCCTTTTGGTATATTTTCTCTGCTAAATGCAACCCTAAGCCATTGTTCTTTTGGCTTCTAAAAACTGCCTAAAATTGCATAAAATGTCAAACATTTAAAAAATCTAAAGTTTAAAAAATTGCTAATATTAAAAAAAAAGTCTTCCCTCTGGTTCTGATCTGCTTTCCACCAAGACAGTTACGTAAACCACCTGAATTTGCCTCTAATGCGCGCTGACTTACTCCCCACCTTTTTATACTGGAAGTTACGTAACCAAAACACCCACGTCTTTTTTCCTGTTACCGTGAGAACTGCTTTTCAGGCGCATTTTGAAGTTTTTTCAGCAATTTCTCAGAAAGCGCAATGTTCCATATTTCACTACCTACAATAGCAGGAAGTGACGTGTAAGGTTTCGATTTGTTGAAATAAGAACGGCTTTGATTGGTCAAGAGGGGTAAAGGCAGATTTGTGAGAAAGCAAATTGCTTGTGTGTGCATTCCATCCTTTTAAAAAGAGCATTCAGCGGAAATATATAATAACATTTAGCTGCATTAACATGAATTATACCAATAATAAGTTTAAAGTACGTGGTGCGTAAGTGATGAGAGTGCGAAAAGTAGACATTTCCCTATATTGTATTTGAATACATTCCAGCAATGTTTGTTGTCTTTGCTTTTACTTTGCACGTCCGCTGCTCTAGAGAAAAGAAACCTGCTTGTGTGTGTGCCATTTAAAGCGATAACACTTATGGGTTACAGAAAAGAAATGCAAGCTTGCAAAAGTGTGTCCTGCTGCAGGTGCGTGGATATCTGAGCGTGCAGTTGCACTTTGGTCTGTCTTGAACGGCTATAGCCGTATTCATTTTGCCTTTAAGAGAACAATTGGAAATTTCAGACAAATAACAAGGAATATCTCGGAAAGGTTAGCTGGAGGCAAAAGTTATATTAATTACTGTCACATGAATTTTTCAACTCAGTGTTCTAATGAATGAATTTCGCATCTTCTAATTCAAACATTTACATGAATTTCTCATCTAAGACCTTCAATTTACACTTTTGCATGAATGACGCTCCTTTTTTGTCCTAATTAGTACTCTCACAAGAATTTCCCACCTCACATTTCTGACACTCCGCGGCACGTGTAGGTGATTTTGCTTACTCAACTTTGTGTAAGCTGATGTAGCAGATCTGACGATAGCAGAACTTGCTTATTCTGTAAAACAAACCATTGCAAAACTATATAAAAGAAAACTTTATTCCCCTCTGATTGGATAATTTGACCCTGCACGTGTGGGGTGTTTCGGCTTACACAACTTCCCGCACGGAGATGACGCCGCGGATTTAACGATAGATGATTCTGCTGATTTTGCAAAACCTAAGCCGCTGCAAACTATATGAGAAAGTTTATTCCTCTGCTGATTGGATCATGTGACTATGCAGTCCTTATGCTATTTAGGCACGCATGGGTGTTTCGGCTTACACAACTTCCTGCACGGGAGATGACACTGCAGAATTAACGATAGAAGATATTGCTTATTCTGGAAAACATAAACCATTGCAAAACTATATATCAAGAAGATTTATACCTCTGCTGATTGGATAGTTTGCCTTTGCATTTTCTGACGTTCGCAAACACGCGTGATGGTTTCGGTTACGTAACTTCGAGTATAAAAGGGGGGTAGCCAAAGACAGCGCGCATGGTATTTAAAGTTAGGACAGATGGAGCAGGAAGACTTATCCAAATATTTCGTGAATGAGTACGATGTACCTATCCCCGATGATGTGATACCCAAACCCGAGGAGGAAGAAGAGAACGCATCTGGAAATTTCGATAGTGACGTGAAATCCAAACCCGAGGAGGAGGAAGACTTATCCAAATATTTCGTGAATGAGTACGATATTCCTATTCCAGATTATGTGGTACCCAAATCCGAGGAGGAGAAGAATGCATCTAGAATGTTCGGGGGTGATGTGGAGTTCAAACCCGAGGAGGAGGAGGAGGAGGAGGAGGAGGGGGGGGAGAGAGGAGGGTGAGGTAGGAGATGATGAGGTAAGAGAGGAACCGCAATTTGATATTATAGAACATAGGCAAACAACGATGGAAAAAAATGTATTCTGGATACTCGGAAACCGATATAGTGGTGAGCTCTATACCTGACGGTGTAGATCCAAGGGACTGGGTTCATGGCATGTTTCGGCAATTTTTACAATTTGTTAACAAGAACCTGCTACAAAACTCGCCAGGGTGGTTGGGAATATCCATAACGGACGGGCAACATCCCGATACACCATTTAACATGAGCGTTCGAAAATTTGACGAGGTAGACCCGGATGTCATTTTGCGCTCTAATGCAAAGTAACAAGGACTTTTTAATGAAGGGGCCTCTTAAAATAAACTGTGTGTGGAAGAAGGAAATCCGGGGTTCGTGCTTTAAAGTGTGTGATGAATGCAAAACGAATAAAGGAATAATAGAAATACCACACGCAGACAGGATGTTTGGCTAGACCAATAGCCGTTTGCAAAGCTAAGATTGACCACGATGAAGCTTACCAGAGTATTCAGTGGAGGAAGTATATGCAACTGGATAGAGCAAAAGCTTTATGCCGGTCTATAGGGAAGGGAGATGAAATATGTTCCTTGGACGATGTGAAAGCTTTCGAAGGCATCTTCCCCGGGTATTGCATTACAGTGTTCGGAGATCATACCGGAAAAAATGTTTTGTACAAACCAAATACGCTTACCGATAAATGTATTGATATCATGTACCATGAAGGTCATTTTAATGCCATTGTTCAATTACACAAAGCTTTCAAATGTCGTTGGTACTGCAGATACTGCAGTGTTCCATGTAAGGTCGAACAGGAAAGGCACAAGTGCGACAAAAAATGTACTAAATGTCACCTTGACTACCATCCCAATATTGAAACCTACGTTTCATGCGATGTTTGTAACCGGACGTTTAATGCGCGGCAGTGCTTCGAAAACCATTTGAAGAAAGGAGCCGTTTATTTTAAGCAGTTGTCCGTAGGTGATGTTGAAAAAGTATGTTTAAAGTGCGATAAACTGTACAGTACAAGAAACAGAAAACCGCAGCACCAGTGCGGAGATACATATTGTACGAACTGTAAGAAACATGTAGAGGGGAATCATTTATGCTACATTCAACCGTATTTGGCCTCTTTATCCAAGAAACGATTTATATTTATGTTTATCGACTTCGAATGTATACAGGTAGCCGAGTATGCAGAAAATCCAGAAGTGCGGGTGCATGAGCCCAATTTGTGTGTCTTGTATCAGGCATGTTCAAAGTGTATTAACGAAAATGAAAACACTGTCTATTGTACTCAGTGTGGCGTGAGGGAGTGGGTGTACGATAAGGTACACGGTGAAGCAAATTTTAGAGCATGCTACGCAAGTTAGGTTTAAATCATGGGATATAGTCCTTTTGGCCCACAATTTACGATCCTACGATGGCCAATTTATTTTGAAACATATGGTGAGCACTTTGAAATGGGAACCCGAACTGATCATGAATGGAAACAGAATATATCGAATAAGAGACTTAAACGTAACGTTTCTCGATACTCTAAATTTTATACCTATGGCGTTTTCGCGGTTCTCCAAAACATGTCAACTTCATGAGTGCAAGGGTTACTTTCCATATCTGTTTAACTCTAGGGAAAATCAAAGATATGTAGGACCAATTCCAGATCAAAAATTTTATTCGCCCGAACACATGTTCGAAGCCGAACGTAAAGCTTTCGAGGAGTGGCACTCAAACATGGTAACCGATGGATACGTGTTTGACATGCAAGAAGAAATGGTAAAGTATTGCAAGTCGGATGTTCGTCTGTTATTTTTGGGGGTAACAAAATTTCGAAAGGAATTCATGGCCAAAAATGGTATCGATCCTTTCAGAGAATTTGTTGCCATAGCCAATGCCTGCATGAATGTTTACAGGAAAAGGTTTATGCCCATTAACAAAATTCCAATTATTCCGCAAGGAGGGTATCGCTTAGGCGATACTCAATTTCGAATGGCTTGTGTATGGTTGGCGTGGTTGGAGCAGAAAAACTGCATCATTATTCAATATGCCGACAGTGGCAGAGAAATAAAAGTTTTGGGACACAAGGTAGATGGCTACAGAGCCGATCGACCTGTGTATTTCTTCCATGGTTGCTTTTTTCATGGGTGTGGAAAGTGCTTTCCTAATCGCCATTCTAAAATATATGCTGCGGGCGGTGAAACCCATGCCTCTAGGTTTGAGAGCACCGAAAGGTGACCAACAGACTAAGAGGTGCGGTGTATACGGTAACGGAGATGTGGGAGTGCGAATTTAGAGCCATGATTCGGGAGGACGAAGATTTGGCAGCTCACGCCAACCGTTTTGGCAAAGTTTTCCCCGAACATCTCCATCCCAGGGATGCGTTCTTTGGAGGGCCACCAACTGCACCAAAGTGTATCGGGAAGTGAGAGAGAATGAAAAATGTTTTATTACGACGTATGCAGCTTGTGCCCTTATGTGAATAAGACGAAACCCTATCCGGTGGTACATCCGAAAATTTACGTGGATAATTTTCCAAATATGGATGGCATTGAAGGAGGTTTGATAAAGTGTTCGGTACTACCTCCTAAAAACTTATATCACCCTGTGCTACCCTCAAGAATTGGTGGAAAGCTCATGTTTCCCCTATGCCGCACGTTTGCAGAGAAAGAATGACAAACCGAGTGTGAATACTCGGACGAAGATAGGAGTTTATCCGGCACGTGGGAGATTGACGAAATAAAGGTTGCCTTGACCAAGTGGTACCGAATATTGTCCATAGACGAAATTTGGGTGTATGAGATAATTAGATATAATCCTAATTCTGGACAGGAAGGTCTCTTTGAGAAGTATGTCGTACAATTCCTCAAGCTCAAAATCGAAGCCTCCAGCTGGCCCGCTAACTGCACCACGGAAACACAAAAACATACATACATTGAAAACTTTTTAAAGAGAAAAGGTGTCCAACTGGACAAGAACAGAATTGAATATAATCCGGGAAAACGAGAGCTAGCCAAATTGGTTCTAAATTCCTTTTGGAGTAAATATGGACAGAGAGATAACCTCCCAACTTGCCAGTTGATCAAGAAATCCTCCCGCTTGCTGGAACTTTTAAACGATGCGACGGTGGAGGTGCAATCCTATATGCCTGCAAGGGACGATATGATGTACGTGACGTGGAAGTATAACGACATCGTCGGAAAGATCAACCCCACGTCCAATGTCGTCATTGCAGCCTACACTACAGCGCATGCCCGTTTGGTCTTGGATTCTTATTTGGACCGTTTGGGTGAGCGCGTGTGTTACTTTGACATCGATTCAGTTATCGCCACTTACACACCGGGAGATTGGATCCCTCCAATATTTGGGCGACATGACTGATGAACTTGAAAAGTTTGAACCCGGGGCATACATAACGAAATTTTGTTCTTGCGGACCCAAAAGTTACTGTTTTGAAGTGTGGTGTTCAAACGAACGAAAAAAGCATGTGGTGTGCAAAATTAAAGGAATAACCTTAAATTCGGGAAATTTGAGAACTGTCAATGCCGACGTTATGGAAGATATAATTCTAAACGAACCCTCAAAATCTGTCACATTGCACGGAAAGCGAATTGCTCGAAGAAAACTATGGACCGTAACTACCGAACCCTATACGAAAACATTTCACATGGTAGTCAACAAGCGCGTACTTCAGGACAATTATGACTCATACCCATATGGGTACAAAAGGGTTCGAACCGAAGAAGGATAACCATGGTTGCTAAAAGAGCATGGAAGAACCTTGGGAAAAGCTTGTCCAGGCCTACCTTCAGACCACGGTGATGGGTGAGGTGCAGACCCAAGGTTATTCTCCCGGGGCGCCACGCCGTGTACGCAAACGCGTGCGCGCCCGCGCAGGTGTACGCGAGCGGGTTAACAAGTCTGCTACGCCACCCCGCTTCCCACCAGCTAGACAAGTGCGGCAAAGGTGCATACGTCTTACGGTTCGACTGGGTGTGTCAACAAGCGAGTGCTTCAGGACAATTATGACCCTTAGCCGTATGCGTATAAAAGGGTTCGAGCCGAAGAAGGGCAGTCATTGTTGCTAGAAGAGAGGAGGTGGACATCCTTTGTCCAAAAAATGAAATTCGACTTTAACAAAATATCTCAAGTATTAGAGGAAGACGATGTTTTCATATAATACAAACGAGCTCAAAATTCGGAAAGCATGTTGTCCGTTGGAAGAATAAGATGGTGCTGCCACGTTTAAGCCCAAAGTGATTAAAACTTCTAGAGCATTGGATAGAGAATGAAAGTGCTCGGATGAGCTTCAAAAACATGAAACACCAATTAGATCCCAGGTTCACTTGTCCAGAAACGTCGAGAGGAAGGAAATGCACAAAAAGAAACCAATCGTAACGGGGCATGTTTTCTTTCCTGAACCATATATGAAACCCATCAATTGGCACGCCCTTCTTCGTGCCCTGCCACTGGATGATCCACAAATGATAAAATGGGCCTCTTCGGAGAAAACCAGCCCATATAGAAGAAGCAAGGCAAAAACGAAAGAGAGGCATGCTCCGGGCGAAAGAATGAAACCGATGAATTGGCATGCCCTTCTACCGCACAAACGGGATTCTAGAACTGAAATGTTAGACCATCCGAATTCTCTTGCCGCGAGTATCCAAAAACGGATAAGACATGAGCTCTCAAAATTCCTAAAGCTAAAAACATAATCTTCCACAGTATGATTCCTGAGCAGCAAGATGTTTTAAACGGAGACGAGCAAATTATTCTAGACTCGGGCACGAAATTTAAGTGCACCAACCCGGAATATGTTGTGGAGGATACTTCCCAAAGAGAAGTCTTTTTAGACTCGGGCAAATATGTTGAGCACATGAGGTCAGAGGACATCAACTATATAGCAAAATTTACCTTTCTGAGTACCATGCATGTTGCTGGACCATCCCGATCGGGCAAGTCCACCTTTGTGAAACACCTAATTGCCAATTCCGAGCAAATGTATGACAAACACATAGGAAGAGTCGTTTGGTGCCACCCTCCGGAATATCCTCCAGACCTAGGAAACACTTTCGATCATTGCACGATTAATGTATACACTCATGCAGGAATTCCACCCCTAGATTCCATAAAACCGGGATACCTCGTCGTGGTGGATGACTTAATGCTAGAGACTGATTCTACCGAAGTGTCCAATTTTTTCACTAAAGATTCTCATCACCGTAACCTTGGCATCATTTACATTCTACAGAATATATTCCCTAAAGGAAAACACTTTCGCACCATTTCCCTTAATGCCAATTACATCGTTGTGTTTAAGAACAACAGGGATAAGATGCAAATTGAAAGATTGCTTCAGCAAATGGAACCTCGAAATTCAAAGTTTTTATTGGAGGCTTTCCAAAAAGCAACGGAAAAGTCTCACGGATATCTGATTCTAGACTGCTCTCAATACACTCCGGATAAATATCGATATCGAATGGGCATTCTTCCCGAGGAAACGCCTTCTTTCTTCGTTTCGGTATAAATACCCTTGATAGGAATCTTTTTGGTTCATTATGAAGGCTAAGATACACAAGCTCACCTCTCCTCTCATTGCGAACTTGTGTGAAAATCTGGTGGCTCTGACCAAGGCACAACTTAAACTTAGAAAAAAGCTTCTGAAGCACGCTAAAATTGAAACAATTAAGGTTATTTGGGAATGTATTCACAATGTGTGTAACGGAAATGTACGCATATCTCCCACAAGTAAGAGCCGTTTAAAAAGGCACAAAACGTGCTTGGGACGATTTGTTGGTAAGAAGATTCCGCCGCAAAGAAAGCGAAATATTCTCGTGCAAAAAGCTGGATATTTACCGGCTTTTCTTCTACCAGTGTTGGGTTCGATAGCAAGTGCTTTAGTTTCTAAGTTTGCGTAAAACATGAAGCATGTTAAGCAGATTGTGATTTTTCGATCCGAACCGAAGAGCGCTAAACGCCTTCATGTAATTGATAAGGCCATTTCTGATCTTTCTAACGATATCTCCCACATCATGGATGCCAAAATGGTTCCCGAAAACAAATGGAATATTGTAAAATATAAGCTGGCTCATTACTACGATATGGTTTCTAAATTGAGACGTCCCGAGGACGATGGCGAAGAAGCGCTTCCTTTGAAGACCGAACAGCCACAACAGCTAACACAAGTCGAATTGGGGATCACCAAGGAGAAAAAAATTAAAAAGGCTCGCACCATGACCCACATTTCCAGTCGTTACGGATTACGACCTCGAGCAGGCCTGGAATGGGAGACGCTACCCTAGAACGGATTTACAACCAAATTGATCACTATGCGGGCTTGGGCACGGCCGACAAACTGCGCAAAGCTACCGGTCTTTCCAAATCTAGAATGGAAAGGTTTCTTCGAACCAAAGAGAGTTACTCGCTTCATAAACCGGTCAGAAAGCATTATCCCACTAAACATTATGACATCACAAATATAGATGACCTTTGGGAGGCCGATCTGAACGTCTTGGATTCCATCAAGGCGCACAACGCTCCATATAGGTACATTTAAATGGTTATCGACGTTTTCTCTAAATATGCTTGGCCCGTCCCTTGGTAACTAAAACGGGAGAGGAACTGGTGAAAGCTTTCAGTCACATTTTACCCACAACTGAAGAATTCCCAAAGGATTGCGAACGGATAAGGGAACTGAATTTAAGAACCCGACCTTTCAGCAACTTCTCAGAAAGCACAATGTTTCACATTTCACCACCAACAATAAAGTTAAAGCTGCTGTAGTGGAAATATTCAGCAGAACCCTAAAGACCAAGATCTGGAGATATTTTACTCACAAAAACACGTATAAGTATGTGGACGTTTTGCAAAAGCTGTTCCAGTCATACAACAGTTCATACCATCGTTCCATTAAAATGGCTCCACAACACGTTTCGGAAGATAACATTCTTCAGGTATAACATAACCTTTATCAACCTTTGCCCATGACTACTCAAAGATTTAAGGTGGGGGATTACGTTCACATTTCCAAAGAGAAAATGACCTTCACAAGGGATACGAACAAAATTGGACCGATGAAATGTTTCAAGTTTCCAGAGTGCTTCAAAGCTCACCCGTCGTTTACAAAATTTGCGATTTTGCTGGAGAATCTATCGAGGGATACTTTTACGCCAAAGAACTTCAACGCGTAAGCCATCCCCTATCTTACAAGGTCGATAAAGTTCTTCGATCCAGGGGTCGAGGTGCCAGAAAGGAGGTTTTTGTCAAATGTAAAAGTTATCCTGAGATATTCAACTCGTGCGTAAAAGCTACCGATATATCGCTAATATGATTCGCAAGAGCTCCTTCTCCATCACGCTTACCAGCAATGCCTCCATGGATCGCTTTTTCCGACAACACCATCTCGCGCTTCTCAAATTCCTTGCCCGAAAGATTGGTGCTGGAGGGTGAGTGGGAGGTGGCCCTGAGCAAACTGAGATATCCCCTTCGGTTTTATAACTTAAGTTCCAACCACACACTCAGTGGCACTCACAAGACCTACTATGGAGATGGGTTGCACCCCACGTATGCCCCTTTCACCGTGAAGCTTCAAAATGTCATAGAAAAGGATAGCGTGCAGCTTTTGTCTGCCATCAACAAGAGCATTCGAAACGAAATCAACGGATTTTTTTCTTCATTAGTTCTATCTTTCAGACCCAAACTATGAACTCCAACGATTCCGTTTTTCTTCGCTACTATCTCAATCAGGCCGGCCACGGAGATCACAGTTTCAACCTTTACAGAGGCTCGCATTTCCAAAACGGCAGCGGTCTATTCAGTGCTCTTGGAGGACCATTTAGAATTCTTTTCCCCCTCATCAAGAGCGGTGCCAAAGTGGTCGGAAAAAAAGCTCTAAAAATGGGTTCCAACATTCTTTTCGACATTGCCACAACCTCTGCAACTCCTAAACAAACCTTCCAAACCCATCTGAGAGAAGCAGGATCCAATTTAAAGCGCAAAGCCAAACTAAAATCGATTCTATGATAGGGCCAGGTCGAAAGCGATAAACGAATAAGATAAAACGAAAACCCAAGAAGATAAAAAGAAAATCCAAACACAAGAAGAAACAGTCTCGAACCAGACGCGTTCAACCAAGGACATATTTTCATCATGAGTGGCACGGTTTTCATGAACCCTGAATTAGACTTCTTCAAAGAACTCTCCGTTCAAACCAACATCGAGGAATCACAAATTCTACAAATTAATCCGCAAAATGCCATCTCTAAGGATTCTCCCACAACTTTTCACTACTATTCCAATGCCGAAGATTATCTTGACCTATCTTACGTGGTTCTAGAGCTTTTTCTTCAAATTTTGCATGACGACCATTCTGTTCTTGCTGCCGACGATAAAGTCACACTAGTTAACAATCCTCTCAACGCTCTCTTTAGCCAGGTTAACGTCTCTCTCAAAAACGTCAATATGCCTTGTCTCAGCAAGGTTACCCTTACAGAACCTATCTTGAAACTCTTCTCAACTACTACTCGGACGTCATGAATAGCCGCTTGCAAATGTCCATATGGTTCAAAGACACCGCTGGAAAGTTTGACGATTTTGACAACAATTTTGGTCTTAAACAACGTCTTGAATACACCAAACAAAGCAATACATTTCAACTCATGGGATGCCTATCCCACGGTTTCTTTAATCAGGATTTGCTTCTCCTCAATAACGTTGATCTCACTATCACTCTCACTCCATCACCTTCTCAATTTCATCTCATAGCTGCAAATTCCTCGTTTAAGGGATAAACAGAAATTATTGGTTCTCATCTTTATCTTAAGAGAGCTCGCCCCACTGCATCCATAAAGATGGCACATCAAGGGGCACTCGCTAAAGGAAACGTCATTATCCCCTTCAAGGACGTGGACTATCAGGCTCTCTGCTTATCTTCGGGAATTACCTCGATATCGTTTTCCAACGTTCTCGTTCGAAAGGTACCCAGGCGCATAACCTTGGCCATGACGACAGATAAGGCTCACTCTGGGGATATCACCAAGAATCCTTTCAATTTCCAACACTTCAACCTCTCCTCTTTGCAACTCACTGTCAACAACCATCCCGTCCCCTCCCCCGCCGTCGTTCTCAACTTTGGTAAAAATTTCTTTCTCCAAGGTTATCCGACTCTCCTTATTGCTCTCGCTAAAGTTTCCAATGACAAGGGCATAAATATATCTAGATCCGAATATCCTAACGGATACACCATTTTCTCATTTGATCTCACGGTTGACATGTCCGCAGATCGAAATTATATTTCCGGTCTACATCACGGTAATATCGGTATAAATCTCGAATTTCTTCATCCTTTAGCTGAACCCGTCTGCCTTCACGTCATCTCCGAAATTTACAGATTCGTTCAAATCGATTTCAACCGATCCATTCTCGTGATATGAGTACCCATCAAATTCACTCCTGCTTGCACAAATTCAAACCTTTCGTAGGCGTTTTTGCTTGCGATCAAATTCCTAACCCATTGCTTCTGCCACCATCTCCCATCGCTTTGGTGATCAACACCGATTAAAGTTCTAAACCAGGACAACATTAGGTCTGCATGTTCGTTTTCAAAAACGGTTATGGGGAATATTTCGACAGTTACGCTTCACCTCCTCTTCTTCCCTCCATCCTTCATTTTATCAATGTGTATTGCAGTCCTAATTGGGAGTACAATACGCGGCATTTGCAAGGAAACTGTTCCTCCACCTGCGGCCATTACGTAACAGCATTCCTTGCCTACCGATGCTGCCATGTTTACCCTTTCTTCTTTTCTAAATTCAAAATTTCCGATTATCATTTCAACGATAAACTCATTTCTAAAACACATCGCATACGGCGTTCCTCCTTCTCCTCCTCTGCTCAAATATGTAGATCCCTCTCATCTTAAATACACGTCCGTGCGCTTGTCGCTCAGTCGTTGTCCAGCCTTCATCCATATAAGTGCTCTCCGGATTTGCTCTCCCTCTCTCTCTCTTACTCATGTTTTCCATTTTCCTATTAAAACTTTTTGATTGCAGGGCTCCTGTGCCTTTCCTCAACGAGTCTCGTTCTAAGTGCATCTCCTTCTCCTCTACAGACGTCACCATCTCTAGGTGCATCAAACCCGCATCTGTAACCTTCTCTCCCGAGCAGTGGATTCGTTTCGTCCAAGAACTTGGTCCAACAATTGAAGCCCATTTCAACTCTAAGCTACCATCTTCGAAGCATATCATCTCTGATTCCCTTTCCCTTCACTTCAAGCGTCTATTTGGAAAACCCGCCTAGTCTTCAAACCTGCTGGGTTTTCCATTAACGAACAGGAATGGACAAGAATCAACGCGCTGAAACAAGAATGGACAAGCTTAAACAACAATCAACAAGACACCTTTTTGCTTTGATTTCTCCTACCCCCTCCTCCGTACTTTACCCTCCCCTCACTTCGTCTCCTGCCGTCGTAGAGTAAATATGCTGCGCAGTGTGCTCCGGGATCTCTCCAACAGAGGACAGACTCCTCACATTATCGGCGTTAAGGACCTTCATCAAAACATTCCTTACACCGTCGTCTGCGCCCGGGCTATAAACTCTCAGTTTGGTTGGACAACTGCACTCAAGCTTAAGGACGGCAGGGAGGTTTTTCTACCTTCTGCCTACAGCGGCCTTGATGAAGATTCCATAGCCCAACTCAACGCAGCTCCTTTCCTTATTACCTACAAAGGCATACAGCACATTCCAAACAACAACAGATACAAAAAGCACATCTTCAACTTCAGCGAAATCCCTCCCTCGCCATGACTTGCACCTCGGATTTCTTCGATATCGGTAAGTTCATCGGTATTTTCATCTTGTCTTTTTTTCCACACCACTCGTGTTTTTCTTACCCTCATTCGTCTCCTTTCTTTCTTTTAGGGCACAACCTTATGGCCTGCATCGTGTTCTCAATCTTCAAACAAGTAGATGACCTTGGGAACCTCGTCGCCGTCATTTAATCTCCACCAACATCGATCGATTTGGAGCCTGCAAGATCGTCACCGTCCAACTCAACATCTCAAATGCCGCCATCATCAACATTCAGTTCGTCACTTCAAAAATATCACCGGAACTCGACACTGATCCTAAATATAATTTATCCTTCGCCGACCAACCCATCCTTTCCTCAAACTCTACCTCCTTTCTTATTCCTGTGTGCCTACCCTCTTCTCAACCTCACCTCAACTTCTCTCAAATTCATTTCAAATGTATAACTGAAGAAGCAAATAACCAAAATCCATGTACCACCACTTTCATCATGTATCATATTTTTAAACTAAGATGAGAAAGATCTCCTGCTGTGAACTTCCCCTCCCCCCACCACTCCCTACGTGCCTTTCCATCTCTCCCCCTACTTCCCTACATATAAATGCTCCCCTCCACGTTCAACACTCAGTCTGTGGCAAGCATTCGTCGTCGTGGCATGTCGTTAGAACACTGTGCGGTATTACACTGCTCCTTCTGTTTCCACTCGACGTGCATCTGCCAACTCCGTGGTCGTCTCACCCACCTGTGTCAGCGCTGCTACCAGGAATTCTACGAAGACCTCGCTGATTTCAACCGTCAGATTCAAAAATTTCTCCGCACATACGCCCGTAGAAACAGCTCATGCCTTGCGAGTGCTTCTCCGTCTTCTTAAAGTTCGTCGACAACGGCAGACAACTTCGAGTGCTCCTACCCACAGAAGAACGAGGGCTCCTACAAAACGCAAACGTTATTTTCCAGCGTTTCCCTCCAACTGACGTCGACGTCGTTTGGCAGCAACTTCCCATAGACGTACATCAAGTGTGTGCACCATTCAGAAGGTGCGAGCAGCACTGGAACCTACCTTCCCATACAAACCATATCAACGGACCTCCACCGTTCGTTAAAAACTGCATTTTCTGCAAAAAGTAATTATGGACGCACTACGCCAACTTCAGGATCTATCCAACAGCTGCGACATCCTCAGCGTCTCCTCCCTACAACAATCCGTGCCGTACATGGTGGTAGGCGTCAGATCCATCGATACTATTCACGGAACCAAAACTGTTGTTAAACTAGACGACAACTCAGAAGTATTCCTACCATCCAGATTCGGCAAAGCCACACCTGAACTCATCGAAAACCTAAATTCTACCCCTTCCTGCATCATCTACAAGGGCGAGGAGAAACTTCGAAGTGGATTAAAACGTTTCGTCGTCGACTTCACCAACGCATAATCACATGCAAAATGCTTTCTTCTTGTGCTCAAAGAAAGTCAAAAAGCAGTGTGTGTGAAAAGTGGTGCCTATTCATCAGTGGACATATTTCCTATATTCAATCAGCATCCAAAGAACATACAAAAACAATTTTAACAATATAAAATATTTTGTAGCAAAAGAGGTATACAGTGTAATATCTTCAGCGTCCTGCCCTGTAAGTAGTAGTAGATTTCGTACTTATAATTAAAATAAAAGTGCATCCTGTATATGTATATTCTCAATAAAAGAAAGAAAGAAAAAATACCAAAAAGGAATGAGCTGATCTAGGCAAAGCCAGAACCATCGACCCAATACGCCACTGATCTAGTTTCAAGCTGTTCGACCTCCGGCTCTGCATAGGCCAATCAAAAACATTCTTATTTTAACCAATCAAAACCTTACACATCACTTCCTGCCTCCTTTTCAATATTAAACTCACCTGAATTTCTTCCTTTGACCGCCCAAGAGTCAGTCTCCATTCCCTCTCCTAAATTCACGTAGCCTTTATTCCAATGTATTCTTAATAAAAATAAAAGCATGATAACCCCTTTTCTCCATTACCTATTTCACCAGGGGGTGCACCGGGGGGTGGGTGGCAGATGCAGAGTGTCAAGTGCGTCGGGGTGGTTATGGGCATGCAAGGGGGTGCGTCCAGGGATGCAACCAGTCCAGAGGGTGCACCATAACCTTCAAGGTCAAATGGCGTGCAGACCCAAGGTCAATCTCCCGGGGTGCCGCGCCATGAAGTGCATTGGGTGCACCGGAGTGCGTCAAGGAATGCAGAAAGTCAAGAGGGGTGCACCTAGGGTGGGTGGCAGACGCAGAGAGTCAACTTTCGCGCACCCTCTTAACGCCCTGCATTCCTCGACGCCGGGGGTGGGTAGCAGATGCAGAGGGTTAAGTGCGCAGGAAATGCAGGTGGTCAAGTGTGTGCGCGGAGGTGCGTCAAAGGATGCAGGAATTCAAGAGGGTACGCTGTTGTGCGCCGGGAGTAGGTGGCAGATGCAGAGAGTCAAGAGGGTGCATCGGGTGCGCGGGAGTACGTCAAAGAATGCGCGAGTAGGGTGGTGGTGGGCAAAAGTGCGTCAAAGGCTGCAGAAAGTTGAGAGGGGTTATGCGGGTAGGGTGGTGGTGCACAAAGTGCCTGGGGGATGCAGAAATTCAAGAGGATGCACTGGGGAGCACGGAGGTGCCCCGGGGGTGGGTGGCAGATGCAGAGAGTCAAGAGGGGTTGCGCAGGTAGCGTGGTGGTGCGCGGGTAGGGTATGGGTGCACGGAACTGCGCCGGGGGTGGGTAGCAGCTGCAGAGGGTCAAAGGGGATGCAAGAGGGTGCTTCGGGGGATGCAACCAGTCCAGAGGGTGCACCATAACCTTCAAGGTCAAATGGCATGACCTTCAAGGCCAACTTGTAGAACCTTCAAGGTCAAATTTTTCAAGGTCAAATTGCATGAATTCAAAGGTCATTAAAGGTCAAATTGGATGAACTTCAAGGTCAAATTGGCTAATCCAGCACTTTACTACTCTCTTGGTTCAAATACAGGCCGTGGAATTGAATTTTTCATATTGACTAATTATCGAAAACCTTAGCCTAAATACGGCTAGTGTGAAGAAATGACTAATTTCCATCAATTAACTAAAAAAAGGTACGAATCATGGCTGACAAAATAAAATATATATGCCTGAATGTGCACATATTGGTTAAATATACACTAACGGCACAACTATCCACTTAAATGCATTATAAAACTTGCTTAGCAGGCTCCTTTCAATTTATAATAAATTTATTACATGCATGTGTTCAACCGTCAAGGACTAAAAGATGCAATTTCGCAAAAGTTCACGTTATAGTAAATATAGGAAAAAGATTGATACATAATTCACTAATTATTTGAGCTCAAACAAATACATTTTGTGGTGGCTTGATATTTGAAGAAAACATATTAGCAAGAACAGAAATAAATTTACAAAAAGATATTAATTAATGATAACCTTTTCTGTATGTGAAGACATATACTGTGTTCATTATGTACAAGACGATATCTGTTGGCGCACTTTGTAACTTCTTTTATTCATGTAGTCACTGATACCGCCACTAGGTGCGCATGAAGTGAGGTATTGGCCCGCCACAGTTAGATGGTGTTAAGAATGTGTCAGGACACTGCAATTAGAGAAACCAAAAACTTAAAGCACATTTTGGCTCAGGATCTGAGGTTCTATTATTTTCAATTCAGCTTTATATTTTGTGTGGTTACTTATTAAAAGAAGTCACTGACAATCTGAAAATGAAACTTCCTTCCCTGTAGAGTAGGACTGAAAGCTCCAATGACAGCTACTAATTAGCGGAAGATGGTGATTTTGGATATCTGCAAATGTCTCTTAAATAATTACATTGTTGATCGCTATATTCAGGTAGTATCGATTGGAGGTTTCTTTTTTGAACACCAAGCGCAGTTAGTGCAGAGAAAAGGAGCACCTGTAGCATCGCTATAATTTGATTTGAGTATGGTCATGTTGATCGAGAGGTCAGTCTTATCACAGTTCTGGGTGTTTATTTGTTTACATCGCCCAAGAAGTCGTACAATGAGGTCGGTCAAGTTCTCATATTAAGGTAGCTGCGCTCGTCCTGGTTGTTAACGTAAAGAAGTATTGATTAAATGTTGCCTATCATATGTCAGTCGTTATTGACCACATACTTACTTAACTAAGTTAGAAATTTCTTTATCGGGTATATATATATATATATATATATATATATATATATATATATATATATATATATATATATATATATATTCATTTTCAGCCTCATAGATGCAGGTATAAATAACCACAATACAATTTACATATATGATATGCTATACTGTAAAATCAGTAGCATTTTAGATTTATAAATAACATTACCTTCAAATTTATAACACTGCTGTGCTTAACTGATCACACAATGCATTTGCCACCTCTCAATCTGTGTGGTTCCTGCTGAAAATGTCTCGAGTTTGAATCTCGGTCAGATAACTTATCTGGGTAAGCTTCTTCCCAGGAGTTTTCGTTTATCATGTAATATGAATGTCTGGTAACTCTATGCTTTATATACTCTGGCATTACTTCAACATCATTTCAATCCTCATCCGATATGACTAAACGTTTGAGGTTTTCCCTTATTCTGAAAATTGAATGTCTGGCAAATCTAAGCTCTGTGCTCATTTGAACATCATTTCACTCATTGTCCGATATGACTAAACGTCTGAGGTCTTCCCTTATCCTTAAAGATGAATGTCTGGTAACCCTAAGCTCTATGGACCCTGTACTCATTTGAACATCATTTCAGTCACTGTCCGATATGACCTATCGTAGGAGGTATTCCCTTATCCTTAAAGATCAATGTCTGGTAACCCTAAGCTCTATGGACCCTGTACTCATTTTAACTCCATTTCTTTCAACTTCCGACATGACTTAACGTTGGAGGTTTTCCCTTATCCAGGAAGATGAATGTCTGGTAACCCTAAGCCCTTAGGACTGTATTCATTTGAACATCATTTCATTCATCGTCCTATATGATTTAACAATAGAGGTCGTAAATTAAAGAAGGTGACATATGAAATGCGTATATAATTTTCTTCTGAAATGCTGTTTATTTTGGATGACTTTCGCGTAAATTGTAAAGCGTAACGGGAGAAGAATAAAATTTAGAGTGCATTGGAGCGCTCAATTTATCAATGCAGGGACCCTGTCCTCTGTACTGTTGTGACACCTTGAGTCGGTCGACATCTGTGTCCTCTCGCCTTATACTTCCTCCACGGGTATGCCCACTTGATAGCATAGATACATTAAAGCGGGTGTCGTTTCCGTGCCGAGTCTTCTCTTCTTAGAATATCCAGGGGAAATAAATATACGAATCATTGATAGATAGAGTAAACATGAAAATTCAATTCCGTGGTTCAAATACCAGCCATGGCATTGGGTTTTTTATGTCGAGTCTTTATCAAAAACCCAAACCTATATACGGCCTGTGTGAAGAAGTAATTAATTTCCATCAATTAACTAAAATACTAAGAGTTAAATGATGAAGCCCGGGACTCAAGTACTTACGATAGTAAGTCACAACAAACGGTGTATATCGAATATAAGAGCCCCTAGTGGTTTACCGGGGAAATATACGAGTCAAATGGAGAATTTAATGACATGACGGCAAGTTAGCCATGGTAGCTCATTGGGTTAGAGGAAACCAGGAGATCCGTGGTTCAAATCCCGGCCATGGAGATTAAGACCTCGTACACCTACGTTGGAATACAAAAGGAAAGGAGAAAGAAGAGAGAAGAGAGAAGGAAGAAAAGCTGATTCAAGGTGAGTGAAGTTAAAAAAAATTAGTAGTAGTAGATTTAAGAAATCAGAAGATAGCAAGATGGAGAGTAGAAAGGAAGTAGTTAAGGATAGAGATGCAGAGGAAGAGGTTGAAAAGCAAAGTGGGCAGGAAGTAGAGAAAATTAAAGATAATGAGATGACATTGGATAGGTTAGCGAAAATGATGATTAATAAGAATGCTAATATGGAGGCTAATATGAAACATTTAAGACAAGATATGGGTAATAAGGAGGCTAATATGAAAAAGTATGTGGGTAATATGGAGGCTAATTTTCATAAGAATAAAAATAATTTAAAAACAGGGTTGGGTGGTGTAACATCATAGTGAAAAATGAACAAAATATAAATGAATTGAGAGTAGAATTAAAACAAGATCTTGAACAAAATATAAATGTGTTGAGGGAAGAAATAGCTCAGAATAAAGACAATATTAAAGATTTGAAACAAAGTAAGTGCAATTTAGATGCTAATGTAAGACAGGAATTGGCACAAAGTGTAAGCAATTTAGAGGGTAATTTATCACACAAGTTAAAACAGGAATTTAAAGGTGAGATAGCACAAGAATTTAGAGAGGGGAGAAAAGAACGTAATGAGAATATGGAAAGGTTATTACAAACAACAGAACAGAATAATAATGAAAATGGACAGGAAGTTATGTAATTAGGAGAAATAATTCAGGAAACTAGATTAGGTCAGGAAATTGTGAAACAAGAAATAAGAATGGAATTAAACAAAGAGTTAGAAACATTTAGGATACAACTGGCAGAAGTAACACAAAAACAAAGAGAAGAATTTGGAGATAAAGAGAACAAAGAATCAATGTAATTTGTTCTGAAATTCAATTACAGCATGATGAAAGTAAGACACACCAAGAGGAAATGAAGTTGCAAGTGATGGGATAAGTAAAGTGAAAGAAGGAGTAGTCTTGCAAATTAAAGAGGTGAAACAAAGTTTTAAAAAAGAGAAGAAGAATATAAGGAAATTTATATAAGTTGTGATTGCATTACAGGCTAGTAAAGTAAATAATGTGAAATAAATGCCTAGAATTAGGAATATAAATGACTGTGACTTTCCAGGTCAATTAAGCAATCATCAGAATTCTGGTGATGTAGTAAGTGAATGTAGTGAATTTGTGAGTCCAGATAATGATATTAATTATCACGGAAACACACAAAACATGCCCTCACACACAGTTTCACAGTCTAGGTCAAAATGAATGTGTACATTATTCATTAAATGATATTAGTCCACCAAGTTTTGATGCCGAATCAGGTGATAATCCAAAAGTATTTCTTAGGGAACTGGAAAAATATTTCCGTATTAAGAGAATTCCGAAAGAATTTCGGATGGTGATAGTAAAACGTTGTTTGAAGAAAAATGCATTTGAGTGGTTGAGGTTAACCTTGGCTTCACATGAAACATACAGCACTTTCAGAAATCTGTTTTTAAATCGATTTTGCGGACCTGAGAGACAAAGAAGAATAAAAGTTGAGTTAGTAACGGGTAGGTTTGAGTTTAGAGAAGGAATTTATATGACAGAATATTTCTTAAAATTCGCAAACAAAGGTAAGTAGATTAATCCCGAAATTTCTGAGAGAGAAATTGTCAACATGCTAATACGTCATTATCCACCACATATCAGATATCATTTAATTGTGGCTAAGCCTATCGATTTCTCTGACATGATTGATTTATTATCCGAATTTGAAGCACATAAGCTCATTAATGATACAACATCATGTCAAGGTAACCATAATAACGTCCATGTTGAGCGAGGAAGAAATCTACAGGAATCACAACCTACAAATACTAGGAATAATAGGACGAGTATAAATTGCGACGGGACACCCGTAAGAAATCAGAGATTTGAAGGAAGAGGTTATAACCCAGATGAAGATATGAATCTGTAATTCCCGGAACAGGAATGGGAGTTAAAAATAATTTGAAAAAGAATTACCATAACAATCAGTCGACGAGATTTGGAAGAAATGACCAAATAAACCATGTAAGATTTTATCGAGGAAATAATCAACGAATAAATAACTTAAATAGGGGTAGAGGTACTAGTCTATTTAATGCAAATCAAAGATATTTCAGGGGTCCGAAATTTGAAAGAACTGATCAAAATGAAAGAGTAGAAAATAAACAAAGCACAGAGAATGGTGTGAATATAAACGATAGTATCAACCTAACCAGCAATGAAAGTAATAATCTCAGGGAGACGGAAAACTAAAAACCAAATCATTTTGTGCTTTTTACAAGAAGATGGTAATATTGAATACAAGGAAAACGAAAGTTGTGGGGAGAATTTAATTATTGATAGAGCACAAAATAATGTGATTGTCCTTGAAAGGCACTGTTGCCAATTATATACACTGCAAGCTAAGAATGACATAAGCCAAGTGGAGGAAGAAATAGAATTCCAAAGAATATTACAACTAAAGTTAGGAAACACATACAATCTAAAGCAAGCGAGACTTAAATTTTTATTTCCGAATACTGTGTCATTCGAATCACTGGGGTTGGTATAAATATTGTAATGTCATAGAAAATATAATAAATAACACCCGAAACGCTACTACAAGATTCTCACCAACAGAGTTAATGACTGGAAAAAACCCCGAACCTCTCATAATAAAGGTAACAACGACTTTGTAAGAGAATATGAATATGATAAATGAAGAAGAGAAATGTGCCGACGCATTTAATAGAATACAAGAAAAAAACTGAAAATAAATTAAATAAAGTACAAGGAAGAAAGGCCAAGTGGGATCCTGAAATAAATGATATGGTATTAGTGAAGACATTTATCATTTCGGATGCTGGACAAAAAAATTATTGGAGAATAAATTTAATTTATAAAGGTCCGTATAGAGTAATAAACAAATTTGGAGATCATACTTATGAATTGCAGGATTCGAATAATAAGAGTGTGGGAAGATATCATAAGACATTTATCAAACCTTTCAAAAGCCTTGACAGTCTTTGTGTGTTAAATAATATATAATAAATAATATATAAATAAATAAATAATAAATAAATAATATATAAATAATATATAAATAATATATGTTATTATTCAATGTTAATATATTGTTGTATTTTAATGTTGATTTATTGTTGTTTTATGTATGTGTTATGTATTATTGTTGTAAGCGAAATTGTTAGTTGGGGCCATTCTTCGAAATATATGGAAATATATTAATTCCTTTATTTGATTATTTTCCATATATTTCGAATTGGGGCATTTGTAACAGTATATTCGAGTTATATTTAGAAAAGGTATGAAAAATTTACAAATTTATAAAAAAATGATTATGTAAATCTATTTAGTAATTTAAATAAGTAAAAATATATGTAATTTTGTGATTAACCGTAATAATAATTGTATGACGTAATGTTGTGACGTGGCATTATATCGGCCAACCACAAAATTAAGATAGGAGTAACGATAGTTACGGAAAAACAATACTCTTGGTAGAGATGTTCGGTAATCTGGGAAGTGAAGAACAGTGGTGCAGGATCAAGAACTTTTATGTGATAGTTGGAACTGTTTAAATCTAACAAAGTAAGAATTTGTCGATATGTTGGAGGTAACCTGCAATTAACTAAGAAAGGAAGTTCAAGTAAAATGTAATCCAAATAATACAATTAAATTGTTACAAAATTTGACTTCTCCCATACTTTATTCCGAACCACGCCTGAAAACTAGATGTCACATGACTCTTATTTAATCAAACACAATCATCAAGAAACAACTCAAAGTAAAACGAATTAACTCTGTTATATCTGGCATCTCGATTTGGGTCTTCGAAAAGTCAACGTGCATCCCATCTCAAACAGGGAAATCTTGCACCACATGTAATCTTTTAACGTAGTCGGTATAATATATTCGAATACAAGTTCTCGTATTTTATGATAACATCCTTCACTGGTCGTTATCTGAAACTGTTGATGTGATACACTGAAAACATGACATTACTTATCAAATGTATGTTCAATATTGCACTATCGTGTATAGATTAATTCATTTCATTAAAATCCAATTTACAACTGCGATTCTCTGTACTTGATATTCAGTAGCTGTTCAGTGTTATAAATATGATTTTAATTTTGAATTTATAACATTGTTGTACGTAAAAGGTAATACAGAAACGTCGTAGACTAAGCGATCTTCATATCTTTTAAACATGCTTTGTCTGTTATGACTCTAAATTACGTTATCTCTGCGTAACCAAGAGATAAAGAAAAGGAGTGACAGTTTCTCATTTGAAAGAAAAATGTAATTTGTTGCAAAGTTCTAACAAATAACAAGGAACACCTCCACCAAACATGTATGACACAAGTTGTATATTTCAACGAGATCTTAATTTTTTTTTCTATGATACTGTCTTTCTCTGAAGGCAAAAGTCACCCAGAGTAAAGATGACTTCTGAAGACAGACGTAAATATTCAGGATGTTTCATTTGTCCTAACACCGTCTTAAACATATAGTCTCGTAATAAACGTCTTTGAATATTTTTGCGAAAATCAAAGTGGTCAAAATATTTCCATAAAATTGTACATACTCCGGGATGGGACGATTTTCCTGAAAATCAACATTTCAAATCTTTGAAGGATACTGAAGTTATGTATAAACCAAATTTGGTATTTAACCGACTTCTTTTTTTCAGTTACAATGTTCAGGGAGAGACACACACATTCTAGCTAAACTTTCTCTAACAATACTTATATATGTTACAAGAGACATCAAAATATGTATTTTCACTGAAATGTCGGTACAAAATGTTGGTTGGAGTACCATACTTTCTCATTTATTGTGATACGATAGCGGAGGAAGTATAATAGCTATAGATTAGACAAAAGGCATACGAAATTGTAATAAACTGACACAATTCATTTGTTACTATTCATTAAAATACAGCCTAACTTATGTTAATATATTTGGGAACAGTTGGTTAGCTTTAACACGTAAAGAAGTTGACGACGTGTAAAGAATATATTTTATCAGTAAGTCATATTCTCATGTTACGTCCTGGTTAGGGTATTATCTTATAGGATATTTGTTAATCAGCTAACCACGTTCTTCTTTACACACAAGTGTACAAGGTTTTCATATTACCTTTAAGATGTGAGCATCAATTAAATTTAGGACAAAGCTTCTTCGAACGAAGATCTCCAAAGAGTTCAATACATCTGGACAAATCTAAGTGATGAGTTTCAATATTGTACTTGGGATATATACAAACAAGAATTCTTGAACTTGAGCATAATCGAGTGAGGCATTCAAGTACAGCATTAAGGACTCGACTTTATCCTACAGTGCAATATCCTTCCTTAACGAATCACTATCAATATTGTCAGCATGTGTGTGTACTCTTGTGAGTCTGTTCCGTCATTAAGTTTTTCAATTCTGTTTGGCAGGTAAGAGAGGTTTCTGCCTTCTAGTATTACATATTACAAAGCAAAGCTTTATAAAAGTTGTTTACTTTATTTACTTAGAACAATTATTGTTTATCTTAAATGAAGGTCTATCAGCTAAATACTCCTACAAGCAAAAACAACATCATTAGGGAAATATTGGGTTTACCGAAAGTTGAATTTACTCCTACAGCTCCACAACTAAATATCCGAGGAAGATGTAACTTCTCTGACAGCAAGACAAAAGAGACCAGCAACAGGGTTTTCTTGTAGACTTTACAGTAAATTTCCGTGCCTGGAGAATGTCCCAGTATACCTGTACAGTGAGTACAGAAGCCACCGTGAATGATTTGCTTGAATTTGACAGTGAGAATTACATGTATGGAGAAATAAACTTTCTGAACAACTTTTCTACAAATGAATGTTTTAAAGTGTATTCCTAAAATCAGTTAAAATAGTAGGATAGTTAATATCAGTGACTACAATAAATGTTCTTAGTGATTTAGGAGTAAATTGTGACGTAAAATTATTTCTTTTCAGTAGTGATGGTTAAATATATTATGTTGGCGACTTCCCTGCATTTGTATATTTTTCAGACGCACATATTTTATATTTCGAAACCATAATATTAAAATGGTGTATCAAAGTTCCATAAAAACTAATGCGGACTCTCGGTCAGCGTGCGTGTAGTGGAGGTAAAAAGATCGCGCGTGTAGCGGTGAGCATATAACACACAACTCTGTACTAAGAAATGCTGGCCTCAACATTTACATGGTTTATGCGGAAAGGTGCATTAGAACACGTTTTTGTCCTCCTGCTTTAAAACTAAAAGACGCCCATGATAAAACCAGCAGTAACTGATTCCGCCACTAGGAGCGCATGTGATCTCGTAGTTAAATCGCCGACCGACAGATTGAGCATTCGGAGAATCAGTACGCTGCGGATTGGAATTGTCAAAATATACTTCACTCAGACAATTTTAGAGTATTACTTTCACTTACGATAAATAAAGTTTCAGCAGCGTTAGTTTCCTTTCGAAAGACTCATGAGAAAGATGTTTATAACCTGAAATATAAATTACTTTTCTCCGTCCTTATGGAACTGTAAGCTACCATGACGTTTACTACATCACGGAGTATAACAAATTTTAATTCCTTGTAGGATTGGCATTATCACAGTTCATATTAATGTGTATATGCTATGTGGAAACTTTTGAGCATCATATACCTAATGCCACTTACACAATTGTTTTATGATTTGTTGTCACATGCCTCTGCATAAGTCCATGTTCTGGAGGTTTTATCATTCATTTCTACTTACAGGCATGTACATTTTCCTTGTTCTCATAATCTTATCTCATATTTCTTGAAGCTCGCGTGACGTAATCAGCTCTCATTGGCTACTATCGTAGTATAGAATGTTTTGCGGTAAAGATGGATTCATTATTCAACATGATATATCTTAATATGTTAAAAGAGAATTGTCAAATGTACGTTTTCATGACAGTATGAATTAAATTTATTACGCAACAGATTTAATTTATCTGGAACACATGTCACTTCTTAAAATGGAGAGAAGGACCCTTTGCTTCAAACCTGTTCCTCGGTTTGACTGACGTGGTAGGTGGGTTAGCGGTTTTGGTATTAGGGGAATCCAGTAAAATGCGGAGGAATACTGTCAGCGGGCAAAGTTATATGAAACAAAATTTATATTTCATCTATTTAATATAGACATTAGGGAAGAAATTTATAAGCGCAGTAGCTGTGTACACTAGAAAAGAATAAGAAACGGAGTCAGGATATTAGGAAATAAATAAAAGTGAAAGAAATCAATGGGAAAAGCATCCCTAAAGTGTGAATAATAACAAAACACTTAAAATAGTCATTAACTATAAAACCAAAGTCACAAGAAACGAGGAAACAACAAATAAAACTTGGGCAGACCAAATTGGAGCAGAAACAGAGAGAAAGTCGGGTAGTAGACGGAGATTTCTACTTAGCCAATGAGTAATTCTCAGATTGATGCACAAAAATTTTATCATATTTGGCTTGTAACAAACTCGATATGCCACACTTGAAGTAATAAACAAATAGCATTTTTACATACATAGCAGAGATTGTCAAGACCACTCCCCACGTTTGTATTTATCACACAGAGACTTATTGTTGATAAAATGTTTTGTTCAATTCTCTTTCCTGCTAACACATACAAATGTGCAGTATCTGACTCAAGATATGAAATTATCATTAGACTGGGAATTTCATGAAACGTTATCTTTTTTCTGAGTTACTACAGACAATATAGAATTAAATATAAGTTCATTCATTTTAAAATGAGCCAATATACTTCTAATTTTCATATCTGGGGCTTTAATGTTAAGTTTTTAATTTTTAGGAAATGTACTTTTGCTGCCTTTTGTTCGATTTTTTCGTTTAATCACGATTTTTTACGTTATTCACACGTATAGTCATTGCTTACTGAATTCTGCTGTATGTAGTATTGTTATGGTCTCTCAGTGAGTCACTGGATACGTGTTTACGCAGTTATCGTTATCGATGTAGATGTATCTATATCGATGTGCTTCCCCGCGTTAAGAAGAACACTTGCTCTCAGGTAAAAACAAGTGCGGGTGCTTTTCCTGGAGGAGTCAGGGGCAACTATAGTATCAGCTCGCGATGATGTATCTACAGTGACAATGATCCTTGTTCATTCGCTGACATCCTGTATTGACCACTGCTGGTGCAACAGCGAATGTTTTATAAGAGACCAGTAAGCCATGTTGATATGTTGAAAGTAGAGCCGTAATCTTTCTCAGATAACGAGTAACCATTTCAAATGGTAGATTTATTGGGGATGTTCTGCCAATAAGTGTACTGCTCCAGAAATTGCCGTAATGTAGCGTTATTTATTTCTGCTAACGGACAATTGGCAGAAACCAACGTTCTACAAAGGTATCTATTAATTTGTATGATTCTCCCGAGCTTGGACTAAGAAGAGAGTGGGTTGTCTTACTTCACTTTTTGCGTGCAACAGCCTTTGTGTGTTCTTTTGTTTTCCGAGCCTGGAATGCTACTGCACAGCAAAAGGTTATGTGCACTCACTTTAATAACGCAATAAAAATATAAATTTGACAATTCTCTTCGAACATATTAAGATATATCATGTTAAATAAATAACTAATTTTTACCGCAATACACTGTATACCACGACGGCAGCCAATGAGAGGTGATTAGGTCACGTGAGCCTTAAGAAATACGAGGTAAGCTAATGTCAAACGAGGAATAAGTAGAAATGCATGAGAAAACCGCAGATGCATAAAGTAAAACAAAAGTAAAATTGGCAAGAGGTTTTAGAGACCTCAAAAGTTTTCAACAAAGCTACATACTTGTCTCTTTGAACGTTCACATATAATTAATCCTAAAACGAAGTAAAGTTTGTCAAACTTCGTGGTCTAATAGACACAATGGTAGCTTTCTGTTTCATATGGACGGAGAACAGTGATTTATTTTTCAGATATAGACGACTTTATCATGAGTCTTTTGAACAGAAGCAAAAGCTGTTAAATATGTACTTGTAGTAAGTGAAAGCAATACTGTAAAATATTTATTTGAATTATTTTAAGGCAATAAAAATCCACAGCAACCGCATTCTCCCATCCATCTGTCTGCCGGTCTATGCGTTAAAAGAGGGGGGGGGGGGACAGAAAACAAGAAAAACTACGTGACCACATGCTCCACTAGTGACAGAATCAGTGACTGTTGGTTTTATCATGGGAGCCTTTTAGTTTAATGCAAGAGGACAAATACGTGTTCTAATGTACCTTTCCCGATAAACCATGTAAATGTTGAGGCCAGCTTTAGTTAGTACAGAGTTATGTGTTATATGTTCACCGCTACAAGCGCGATCTTCTTACCTCTATTACACGCGCGCTGACCGAGAGTCCGTATTAGCTTTTACACACGTTTGATATACCACATTAGTATTGTGGCCGAAATATAAAATATTAGTGTCTGAAATATATAAACCTTAGGGAATTTGCAAACATAATAGTTTTAGACACCACTGCTGAAAATAAACAACTTTAAGTCATTATTTACTCTTAAACCACTACGTACATTATTATAGTCACCTATACTCACCTTCCTATTTTAATTATTTTTATGAATATTGTGACTTTGTGGGCTCGTGAAATAAAAAGTCCAATTGCACAAACTCAACAATGTTCTTTATTTCCACCGACTTACGGTTTGATACTTGCCAATTACACCGAATTACGTAATGCACACAATTACGATTCACCAGTTCGTCCGTTACAATTTCACTTGCCTAGTAATTACGGACAATACTCCGTTGCACGTACACAGTCTTCTCGTCCTTACACTAGCACTGCACTCTTACGCTGATTACCACGAACTCTGACTGACTGACTGCCCCTGGCACGACGTGTTGCTTATATAGGGTCTGCTTGCCGATCTAGAAGGTTCTCGATTAGATTGAATGTCCCGTAATTTCCAGAACCTAGGAGAAGGGTAAAGAGACGGCTCAGGGGCCCGACATCCCTCTCCTAATCATCCCTTCAGTTAGTGACAGGAGACAAATGAGTGCGTGTGGCGTGGCCTCCGGTCCCTTCTCAGCTGTTTGTGGTGCTTCCCGATAATTGGGTGACAATTTATATTAAAATATTTTGAGAAAAGCAGTTCCGAAAGTTTATTTTTCATACAAATAATTTTCACTGCCAATATCAAGGAAATCAGTCACAGTGGTTGCTGTTCTCACTGTACAGATATGTTGGGACATTCTCCAGGCGCGCAAATTTACTTTACAGTCTACAAGAAAACCTTTTTGGTCTGTTTGCCTTGCTGTCAAAGAAGTTACAACTTTCTAGGATATTTAGTTGTGGAGCTGTAGGAGTAAATTCAACTTTTGGTTAACCCAATATTTCCCTGATGACGTTCTTGATGCTTGTAGGACTATCTAGCTGAATGATCTTCATTTCCCATAAATATTTTTTCTAAATAAACATATAAACAGTTTTTCTGAATCTTGTGATTTATATTTTGTAATTTTAGAAGGAAGAAACCTCTCTTACCTTCCAAACAGAATTGTAAAAATTGATGACGGAACAGACTCAGAAGAATACACACACGTGTAGACAATAATGACTGTCTCCAATATTGACAGTGATTTGTTAAGAAAGGAGGGAAATTAGAAAAATCCGCTAACGGAAATCTTGAATTTATAAATAATTACTGACAGAAAATTAAAACTGCGGACGCAGCGCGTGTAACGGAGGGATACGTGATGTGTTTTTACTCACATGGCTGTACTTACTCTAATTTTACCATTGTTATGAATACTTATTGCTGTTAATCGAGATAATTAAGTTATATATTTATATATTTCTATGCAGATAGAACGGTATTTTAGACGGAAATATTAGCTAAAGCATAACCTTATGTGATGTTTAGCTGGCCGAAGGTTTTAACGAATAGCGAATTTCTACATGAAAAATATAAATATTTGCACATTCAAACGTTAACATAAAGAGTAAAGATTTTCTCTTCCGATTTTTTAACACCGTCATATATTGTGTGAATTAATGTAATGTAAGATCTTTGTATAGTAATCTTTGTGTACCTCCAGTTCCTGTTATACAAAGGCCATTCTATATCAGCGGTGCTAAACTGCAATTCCTTATAGGTAAATAAGTAAATAAATACATATGTGTATATTTTACTTAATTGATGTAAATTAGTCATTTCTTCACTCTCGCCGTATATAGGCTAAGGTCTTTGATAGAGTCAACATTAAATATACTAGTCACGACATTAAATATACTACTCAGCACTGTCCGGTAATAGCAAACAAAGAAATTTCTGGACTGCTACATGCGGATGACTTAATGGTAGGATCTATAACGGTAGTAGGATTGTAGAAGGCAATAAATGAAATGTAGAAATTTTGTGAAGAGTGGGGAATAAAAACAAACATAACTAAGTCGAAAGTTATGGTCTTCAAGAAGGGAGTTAAACTAAAAAGGATGAAAAGTGGGTACTAAATGGCAAAAGGGTAGAAGTGGTCAATGTATTTAAATACTTAGGAGGAAGTATAATAACAATGGAAAGTGGGGAGCACACAGGAGAAAAATTGAAGCAAAAGATAGGGCGGCACTGAATGCAATAAGAATATGGAAACATAAGCTAGAAATGACAAACAAGTGGTTAGAAAGAATGTAGGAAGCACAACATGAATCCAAAATGTTGTATGCAGTGGAGATCTGAGGGGCACAGAGGTAAACAAAACGTTGGACCAAAACTACGGAAGGTTTTATAAAGAGCCACTTGGCCTACCAGGATCAGCACCTAGGGAAGTAGCTTTAGTAGAATTAAGAAAGACAAGAACAAATGGAAAAATAATGAAAAAATTATAAAAATTTGGTATATGTTTGGCCAAAAAGAAGGGGAAATTATGGAATTATGCATGGGACTCAAAAAAGATTAGAGAACTCAAATAGTTGGTGGGCAGAGATAGGAGAAATTATGGAAAAAATAGGAATGGGATATATATGGAGATTAGAGGAAAGGAATACGTGCGATGTGGGTAAATTAGTACAATGGAGAATAGAAAATATACGAAAGACAGGAAATATGGGTATGTCCACAAAATATGCATTCATTACAATTTTACAAGCAACTAAGAAGAAATTGGGGACGCCAAGCATATGTAGATTACTGCAATAGGCAAGAGAGAGAGAGAGTACACAACACGGCGCTGGGGAGGTTTATCTCCGGGATCTCCGGTTTTCCCATCCATCTCATTCCACCGGTGCTCCGTCTCCATCTCATATATCAACAGTGTCATCGCCTGCGGTGCCGCATGTTGTAAAAGCGGGCGTTAAACACTACACATTTCATTTCAAGAGAGAGAAGGGTTAGCTTAGATGAGAACAGGAAAAATATTTCTGAGAGAGACAAGAAGTAGGGAAAAGGGAATTTGTGAATTGTTTGAGGGAAAAGAATGCATAGAACACTATGTAACAGAATGCCAGGAGGTTGCAATCTGGAGAAAAAGGTTTGGGAGGAATAATGGGAGAAAGTAGACAAGAGGATAGTAGTTATAATAACGTTAACGGGAAAGGAGGAAAACAAGATAAGTATTGGTGAGTTCTTGCAGTAAGTAAAAGAAACATGTACAAGATATGTAAAGAATGTAAGAAAGGAAAATGAGGAGGAAGAATGGGTTAATTAACAAGGAGGCATGGAGGTCAATAGCTATCTGGCAGAGCAGAAGACCAGAGTGTCATGTAAGCCAAGGTAGCAACAAGGTAAGGACAAATAAATGTAGCCTAAAGTTGTAAATTGTAAAATTTTGGAATATGCACAACCAATCGAATCTAAAATCTGCTACCTCTAATTTAATAGCTAATTCCAAGACTTCCACTACACAAATCATGCTTCTGAGTCTTTACATAACATATTTAATAAGACATCTAGCGCTCTCTACCCAACTATAAATTGGTTGTATTTCAAATAAGTGTAGATATATGTGAAACTACACGTGGTATGGAGGAAGGAGTAAAGGAAAATAACAAGATTTCAAGGAAGAAAGGAACTATGTGCAGATTTACAATATATTTTAATGAAATATGAACGGTCACAAACAAAACAGAATGGAAACGGCAGTTGTTATATTTACAAATGTCTTGCTGGTTTCGTTACTTGCCTAGCTCGTGTGTGTAGTTATTACTGCAAACTTTGTGTGCACAGGTTGCATGATATAACTAAAATATTGTGTATTCTACAATCCACGACAAATATATTTGTAACAAACTGTCTAGTTTTACGAGATATATATATATATATATATATATATATATATATATATATATATATATATATATATATATATATATCGTTGTGTAATATTTTTTATTCTTTGCATTTTATGCGAAATACATTCAAAAAGGTTACATTTGGCATCTGTCATATATTAAACATCGCTTCTTAATCCAAATCATTCGTCACTTCCTATAGAAACAGTTCTAAAAGTCTTCTATGTAAGGTTCAGTTTGGTCGATAACATCCAGGGTGAGGACTGAGGGGTGACGATAGTGTAATATCAGAGATCTTCAATTGGAAGTGAAGGTTCTTTACTAAAAGTACTCTCACAAATGTATACGATTTGATTGTGCACCTCACTAAGTTATACGGACTCCGTGTGTTGTCAGATCTCGGTACTATTCAATTCCATGTGAAGGTCTTGTACAAAATCCTTCATCACAAATTAGCTTATACATTCAAAGAATTTTTTATTGTGTAATTTTCTCAACAATGTTACATAATGATTTTTATACTAAATGTTTAACGCATTTGAAGGCAAATTATATTATATCAACTATATATAATTATCCGGGAATAGCAGTTTCAGCTCCCATCATTATGAATATCATTTGTGTAACCAGAGCAGAATTTACAATTCTCTTTCTCTCCTTATATACCTACATTTTTTCTGATGATAAAAAATCTGCGAATTGTTCTTTGTATAGTTCAAGTACATCCCTTTTGAGTAGTAAGTCGTTATTCGCCTTTTCCCAGAAAATTTACCTTAATTAACATCGTAAATACAACAATAACCTTTGGAAGAATAATAACAGAAGGGCAACACGTCATTTGATTCTCATACAACACAGAACTGAGTACTAAGTAAATCTGGCCTCAAGATTTACATGGTTTAAGTGGGAAGGTACGTTTGAAAATGTTTGTTCCCTCCTGCTTTAAAACTTATATAATACACAAAATGATCCGTTTTTAAGACATGAAGTAAAATGAGTTAGTATCCAGTCAATGGACGGGGAAAATTTCTAATGCCATCCATTATAAAACCAGCAGTCGCTAATTCCACCACAAGGAGCGCTTCTGGTCACGTAGTTAACTCATCGCCAATAGATTCCGCCATAGGAGAATCAGGACGCTGCATATTGCAATTGTCAAATAAACAAAGACCGTTTATTATTTAAAATATTACGTTCATTTAGGACAAATACTTGTCTAGGAACTACTTCTTGTTCTCAAAAGACACTTGATAAAGACGTTTATAATTAAAAAATAAATGACTGCTCTCCTTCGGTAAGGAACAGAAAGCTACCATTCCTTCTACTAGTACACGGAACTTAACAAGTTTTACTTCATGCTAGGGTTGATATTTTTGCAACACAATATCTGCATATTCAATTGCGCAACTATGCTGATATATTCAAAGTTTTGGATCTGTTCAGTCGCTTATGGAACATTTCTGTTTGATGATTATCATTTAACACCATATTATTCCTTGTTCTAGAAGTTTTCTAATGCACTTCTACTTAATACACATACCTAGATAGATATTTAATACGGATATCAGAGAAGAAATTTGCTATAGCAATAACTCCGCACACAGAATAAGAAGTTTAAAATAGAAGCAATTAGTGCATTATTACTAACAACAAAATAGGTAGTCATAACTATAAACCCAAATGTACAAGAAACCAGGGAAGACCGAATAAAAGGTGGGCAGACCAAATTGGAGCCGGAACAGACTGTGGCCCGGTTGCATTAAAGATAATCGAAGTTCAAGCATATGAAAATGACCTTCAGTCAAGCTGAACTTTGAATTTTGGTTGATCTAAGTTCATGGCCTCTTGATCTAAAATCAAATCTAACTGATGAATTTTCTCCAGTTAACTCGATTGAACTTAGATCAGCAGAACTGCAGAATTTACACAATAGTGTCTGAGAATAAATAAGTAGTGCAGCTTTAAATAAACAGTAAATAAAGCAATTTTATGGCTACTTGTGTAAAGAATTAGTCACTTTATTTCAAAAATAAATATTAATGGTACATTATTTGTGTTCATAACCTATATATTTGCATTATTTGCAGAATTCAGATTACTGTGTTATCTCTGTTGATTAGAATTTTCAACTTGAAAGGTCTCCTCGTGTTTTCCATTATAGAGGAAATCCCATCACTGAACTAAATGACAGAAAATTCAAAATGAGATTTCGACTATCAAATCATGTAATTAAAAGAAATGGAGCATAGGATACATGCGCAATTAAGAACACAAACCCTGAGGAAATACGCACTTAATCCAATATTTATGATCCTTCTCACATAACGGTAGTATTGAACTAAAATCTTCCAGATGATTATATATATTTATTATAAATAAAGGGACTGCGTTTAGAACAATACATCAAGTTACAAGAGAGAGTGCAACTTTAGGATCTCATTTCATCAGGATGCCTATGGAAAAGGGTGAAGTAAGAAGGTTTATGATAGATTTAAATTTAGCGGAACGCGTCTCCTCTTTTGCTTGAGCTTCAGTGTTTTTTATATTTTCCAACTCACAGTATTGTAAACAGACAAAAATGAAAAAGATGTTCATAGGGCATGTAATGGAGATAAAATAAGCCAAATAATTAACTTTTGATAAACACTGTTTAAATATGGAGTAAATTCTTATACTCTTTATTTAAAATAACGTTATTTCTAGGACAAATAAGCATAAAGCGAAAGATTTTTTTTAGTTTTTTTATGTCTAGAATGGCTACCCTGTGTACTTTAATTAAACAGTTTCGAGTAATTCCGATAATTCTGGAATACCTTCGATACAACACGAAAGTTGCAATATGTTTGACGATGTTGGCGCGTTTGTTTTTGTGATCTCAGATAAGTACTAAACGAGGTTCATCTGATTTAAGATCATCACTTTGCAACCCACGCGGGTTCGCAAACTTAGTTCAATTTTGGTCTTTGGTTATAAATTATGTTAGCGATTTTTATGCAACCGGGCCTTAGAAGTCCAAAGCCGTGTAGTAGATAAAGATTTCTACTTATGTAATGAGTCATTTTCTGATTGATAAATAAACATTATACAATATTTGACTTGTAACAAACTCGATATGGCACACTTGAAGTAATAAACAAATAACATCTTTACATAAACACGAGACTCTCAAGACAACTTTCCCTCGTTTGTGTTTATCACACAGAGACTTATTGCTGATAAAATGTTTTGCTCCATTCGATTTCCTGCTAATACATACAAATGTGCAGTATCTGACTCATGATATTAAATTATCATTAGGCTGGAAAATTGATGAAATATCATCTCTTTCCTGAGTCATCATAGAGTAGAGAATTCAATATAAATACTTTTCACTTAAAAATGAACCAATATTCTCTACTTCTACTCTGCATGTGTGGGGTTTTAATGTAAATAGGTTATTTGTTAAGAAAGCAAATTTTGGTTTCATTTTGTTCAATTTTTTCTTATAAACACACATATATAGTGATTGTTTAAGCTGCTTACTGAATTCTGGTGTATGGTCTCTTAGTAAGTCAGTGGATACGTGTTTACGCAGTTATCGTTATCGATGTAGATAATGATGGCGCTTCCCCGCGTTAAGACAAACACTTGCTCTCAGGTGAAAGCGTGAGCGGGAGATGGTTTTCCTGGAGGAGTCAGGGGGAACTACTGTCTACCCACAATCGATGGCAATCGACATAATGTGTATACAAGAACCATATACCCTTAAAGGTAAACCTTTGCATATGGCGGCAACTGCAAGTAAACTTTACGACGGAAAGGATCCCAAAGCCTTGATAATAATTAATAATAAAAATATACAAGCAATGAAAAATTGCACAATTCAGTAGTGAGCATGTAAATTGTGCTCAAATCCAATAGAAAAGATTAGATTTCATATTATGTAATCAGTATTATCAATTTATGGATGATATTGATATACACATCCAAAAGACTGAGGAAATATTGACGGAATATCAGGATGCAGCTATAATATTAACAATGGACGCAAATGCGAAATCACAATGGTGGTTCAGTAAGAATCCTGATGACAAGGGATAAAAAATGGAAGAGATGATAGCTACATATAATTTAAGTATAATCAAGCAGCCAAATAACCCGTATACATTTGTAAATAGAGCCGACGCAAGTGAGAATATTGATATAACTCTTGCTAAGGGATTTATAAAAAATAAGATCAGTAAGTGGACAGTAACCCAACAAATCACGTCAAGTGATCATAATCTTATATATTTTGATATCGATTTTGAAGGAATACATAATAATTTTGCAAGAAGAGGAAGGAATATGTATAGAATAAAGGATGCAGATTGGATTAAGGTACTTCAAAATTTTGAAATACCAGCAGGAACGGAACAATTGGGAGTGGACGCGAAAACAAGAATATTGACTGATAGTATTCAACATGCTATGGACAAGGGATTAGTTAAACATAAAAATAGGATACAGACTGGAGTTATTTGGACAGATCAATTGCAGAAATGGAGAAGTAAAGCCAGATAGGCTAGAAGAGTATATCAAAAAAGTAGAACTGCAGATGAGAGGGAGTATAATTTGGCCAGATATCTTCAGATAAAGCAACGATATAAAGAAAAACTTGAGGAGATCAGGAATAATTCGTGGGATGAGATGGCAAAGGAGGGATTGGAAAATAATGAATGGGGAGTACCGTATAAACTGCTAATGGAGACGATTGCAGCTCCAGAGGTATTATCGACCTTACAAAAAGCAGATGGATCCTTTACCAGCAATTGGAAGGAGTCAGCGAATTATTTCTTGGAGCGATTGTTACCAGACGATCAAATAGAGGACGATGAAGAAGTACATCTAGTAAAGAGAGGAGAAATGAGATGTGTATGCTAATGATAGAGTAGTTTATCCATATGATGTGCAGGAGGTGAGAATAGTCATAAGACAGCTAAGGAAGTAGAAAGCCCCTGGACCGGACGGCATACAAGCGGAAGTGATACAACAATTAGAGAGACCAATCGCACCATATTTGTGCGATATATTAAATCGGTGTTTAGTAGAAGGCAGAATCCCGTATGCGTGGAAGGAAGCCAATGTAGTAATATTAAAGAAAGGAAAAGAAAAGGATCAAATAGATCCAAAATCATATAGACCCATTTGTCTCTTGAACACACTTGCGAAAATGCAGGAAAAATTAATCTATAAAAGAATATGTGAATTTAGGATAATGATAGGTGAAACAGAAAAGCAATATGGATTTAGAAAGGGAAAGTCTACAGAGGATGCCATAAATAAAGCAATAGAAGTAGTCCTATCAAGTTCTAGTAAATATGTTGTATCAATTTTTGTGGATATTTCCGGAGCTTTTGATAATCTTTGGTGGCCGGAGCTTTTCCGTATATTAAGGGAGAAGAACTACCCCGTAAGTATATATAAGTGTTTACTAGATTATTGCAAAGATAGAAGAGTAAATTTAAAGGGAGAGAATGGAATGGTGACGGTGGATATCACCAAAGGGTGTCCGCAAGGATCGATTTTAGGACCCTTATTCTGGGACATAATGACTGAGCCAATTTTAGAAAGACTAGCCGAACTTCAAGACACACTAGAAGTAATAGCCTATGCAGATGATCTAATGATCATGTTAGATGGAAATAATAGAAGAGAAATAGAGCGAAAGGCAGAAAATATTGTGTGTACCTTGGAGAATTGGTGTAATAATGTTAAATTGAACATAGCCCCACATAAATCAGCATATATGCTGCTAAAGGGAAAATTGGAAAGGAATCCTGTGATTAAAATAGGAGGTACCAGCATTAAGAGAGAGTTAGTGTTTAAATATCTAGGAATAAATGTAGACGAGAAATTAAATTTTGATAATCATATAAGAAATGTGAGGACAAAAGGAAGCAATGTCATGATGAAGCTGGCTACAATAACGCAATATAAATTTAGAATTCCATTAAATGCGACGGGATTGTATCATACTGCGATTTTAAGTGGTACTGTAGGATATGGAGCAAGCGTATGGGCGCATAGAGTAAAGTTAATCAAGAACATCAAGCAACTTAGAAGCACGCAGAGACAAACATTAGTCAGATGCATGGGAATAGTCAAGACAACATCAACTATGGCATTGTTAGTAATATTGGGAATATGGCCCATAGATTATATCATAATGTTAAGAGGAGCCATGTATTGGATAAGAAAAGGAAACCAAGAGTAAGTTAGCGACATATTAGGAAGACCATGTAATAATAGGAGAGAAGTCAGGAATCTTTTGATTGATAAATGGCAGGAAGCATGGAACAAAACAGAGGAGGGAAGAAGAGTAAAAGTTATGTTTCCTAGTGTTAGGGATAGATTAAAATTGAAGATCATACCGACAAAGGAAACAGTACAGTATATAACGGGACATGGACCATTTCAGACTTATTTCAAGAAAATAGGAAGTAGTGATAGTAGTAGGTGTGAAGTGTGTAAGCAGGAAGGAACTTCGGAACATGTGCTATTTGAGTGTGTAAGATATAGTGACCTAATAAAGGAAGATAGAGAAAAATTGGCAGGTAAAATAATTTGGAATATTGTAAGGATGGAAGAGGATTTGAAAGTGTTAAACAGGATGGTAGCGCAAGTTTCAATAGTGGTAATGGAGGAATATAGGATTCAATTAATAGAAAGACGAATGCAACGGAGACAATTTCAGGAATTACAACATCATTCACCAGAGAGGAGATCACAGAGGATTCAAAATCAACAGCATAGGATGCAGGATGAAGGAGAGGAGAGTGGTCGGAATATATCCACCACATCTGATGAGGAAGGAGAGGACCAGATACCGATGAGGCGTAGGAGGCAATATTGGACCACTACGGGACGTCAGGACTGGGCAAGTAGGAGGAGAGGTCGACCACAGGAGATTGCGACGAGGTGGAGCTCACCAGAGGAAGAAGATGAAGAGGATTAATTATAGGAGTGGTTAGTAGAGTAGGTGAATACAAAATTGATGACCTGACCTCTTTTCCTGATGGAAGTAACTGTTGTTACTGATTCCAGTTGAGGAGAGGCTTGGCTACCAAGTTTGTATTCAAGTAGAAGTAGATGGTAGAATTGGCAGTTGTAGAAGTTGTGGTTTTTGAATGTAATTGTAGACAGTAGTTAGATTGTAGTATTGTTAGAGTAGAACTGCCAAATAGGATGGTGTGTGGAAATGTAAAGTCGCTGGTTTCCAGTGGCTGTAGGTTAGACAGATAGTTAAGTTAGATTAGGATATCTGCAAATAATTGTAAAAGATTTGAGGAATAAATAAAGAAAGATTGAGAAAATAAAAATAAAATCAGTGGAAACTATGTCCTGGTATGGATTCTAGATGCCAGGGCAATAGTTAAGCAGATTTATTTTTATTTTTATTTTTTTTATTTTTTTGTCTACCCACCACAAGAGAGCAAGAGACGAATGTAGGGCACAGGGTTTGAACGGTTTATCTACTCTGTCAGTAGATCTGTTTACTAGGAAATGAGTGTTTGAGAGTGCATATGAGTCACCCATGCTGCCAGATCTAATGTTTGTTGCAGGAACTGTAGTGATTGGTATTATGACTTTGTGGGTTCGTAAAATGAAAGATCCAATTTGCAGAAATTCAAAATTCTCTTTATTTCCGTAGAAATACACTTTCTACACCTTTGGTAGCAGCAGAACTACGTAACATACACAAATACGATCTCCAAGGTCGTCGACCACAAAGAAAGTTTTTCACTTTCAAAACACAGCTGCACGCGCACAATTAGCAAGTTCCAATTACGACCATGTCACTGTCTCTGATTTTTATATACCTCTACTCAGATTTCCAGAAATTAATCGAATGTTCTGTAACAAACAAGACGGCACCAGAAGAAACACGAACTTTCCAGTCACGTACATTTATCTGTTTCGGCAAGCCTTTGATCTCCGTAATGCACTAATCTGTCCCTTTGTGCGCGACAGCCGCGCTCTCGCAATAATAATTCACGACATTATTATGTACGGGTGAGTTATGTGACAAAACATGAGAATTTTAAACGAACATAGCATCCTTGTGATACTGGCAAGGCTAGCATAAACAACGTGGAGGCAGCAAAAGTGATTATGTTGCAAATTCTTCTATCTTGCTTTCTTGTGGTAGGTAGACACTATAAGATCAGCTAGCGATGATGTCATAGGTAGATGTACGATCGACATGGAAAACAATCTCTGTTCATTCACTTCGTATTGAACATTTGGTGTAATGTTTTATGAGAGGCCAGTAAGTAATGTTGATTTGTTAAAGGTAGAGCCGTAATCTTTCTCAGATAACGCTAGAGTTGATACGACAGCACATTCCTCACAGACCAAGTTACGTCAAAAACCATACGCTTATACTCACATATATAACGCAGAACCATGTGCTCAATATTACTACCCTCAGAATTAACATTTATATTTTCCAGTTGGTTTCGGTTGCCAGCTCACTGCTGATAGATAGCAGCACAATATAGTCAAGTAATCTGTGGTTTGGAATTTCCCAATTCTACTAATACTTTACTGTTCTAATAAACAAGATAACCAGCCAATGTAGCGCTCGTCAGTAAAAGTCAATGTCCGTCAATTCTTTGTCAGAAAGCGAAGGTTAAACAACAGTAGGGACCTGAAGATGTCCCGTTATACTCATATAGAGACATGGGGCAATTATATAAAAGTAGAAACAACCCCTACAAAATCGGGAGAGAGCTTTGATCTTGAAAACGTTTTATCCTGTCCATCATTATATTCTGTGTGTTCTCCCGCGGTGAAGTTTAACAGCGACGTGCTGTTCGTCCTAATCACTGCCACGGCATTATTGAACAAAGGTGCCATGTCTGACAAGGTAAATGTGGAAGATTGAATTTTAAAAATACACAGTGGAATTAAGAAAATATTTAAATAGAATATTTCCTTTATGAATCACACATTAACGTCTTATCTCTATTACTCATGTTCAAACACAATGAAAAAATAAAAGAACTAGTAAACTAATTTAATCATAAGAAGTTACCAACACTACAGAGGTTCTGTTTCTCCTTAAACCTCAATCGCAACGTAAATGAACATTTTATTTCGATTTGATTTTGTATAACATAATTTAATATCTTGACATAGACGCGTAATATCTTTCAAGAAGAAAATGTACAATTTCCGCGGGTCAGTACCATTCAGGCGTTCCGCTACTAGAGGGTAGACACGGGGAGTAGATGAAGCATGGACAAAGGCGGACGTTACTAACAGATCCTTTTGTAAATGTATTCTAGGCTTGCCGGTAGCATCACCTAACGGGACAGCACAACTAGAGTCAGGAAGATATTCAACTAAGGTCAAAATTGTCACAAGGGCAATGAAATATTTGTATAGAGTTGCTAATTTAGAGGAAAATAGTATTATTAAAAATGTTTTCTTATGCAAATCAAAAGCATATGCAGAGGATTTTGTATACAAAATGTAAGGGAATTAATAGAAGAGAGAGGAATGGTACATATCTGGAGTAATGGGGAGCATTATTATAGAGGCTTTTGGAAACAAGTAGAATCAAGATTAGAAGATATTGATAGTCAAGTTATTTTTACTTGTACAAGAGAGAACGGCTCTTTGAGGATATATAGGGAATAGTGTGGGGGAGGGAAAAGTACCTAATATGTGTAATAAGCTAGGGCGAGAAGGATTTCCTTCGGCGAGGACAGGAGTTAGAATTTTGAAAGGAATTAGACATGATAAGGATAAAGGGAAACACCCAATGTGTGGCGAGGATGATACAGACTGTCACGGTATAATATATTGCAAACAAAGGAATGAATAGGACACATTTGTCAAATCAAATATAACATTTTTAAGGAGGGGCGAGAGGTACTAATAATCAGGAAAATATTATCTGTAAAAAGAGAAAATAATGTAATAAATATAGGGTTTATTTGATAAAAGTCAGAGAGACAGGGTAAAAATAAGTAAAAATAAGTAAAAATTAAAGTTAGTGACATAAGAACTAGGGATGAAAGGGAACAGCGGGTCATGAATACACGGAAAACCAGGGACTGTGTGTATTGAGATCGAAGTTTAGGGCAGGCAGGTAGTAAGAGTATATTGGATGTGAACAAGAAGTTTGTTATGTGTTAGGAATGTGTAAATGGTAAAGACTTATTTAATTTATGTATCCAGAAAGATGAGAAATAAATTTCCTATTTTACTAGAGGGTATGAAAACAAACCGGTTGTAGATGTGCATGTATAATGTCTGGACGCCATTTTAACCTCTTACTAACTTCAGATGTTTCTAACGTTATATTTACCCAATATGACGGAAGATCGTGCATGACAAAGCCATGTAACAATTCTGGTGAATCTGGGCTATTAACTATATGGCGTACGAGACTATGCAAGTAAACGGAGAACCCTTGGAAGTATGATTTTATCAGAACTAATATCTATGTTGAAAGGGTAGAGCCAGACTGCAAAATGCATTGCCACACCCGGGATTTGAGCCACACATCTTCTGGTCTCCGTCCAGCCGCTTGAATTTTTCAGTCTGTCTCTGCCCTTTCACAGTGCGTCCTACACACGGCTGGAGTGAAAGAAGAATTAATTTCCATTAATTGTGCCTAATAGTGGTCCGAACTATAAAGCCCGGGCCTTAAAGTATTTACAGCATAGTAAGTCGCCATTAATGTAGTTGTCTCATGTGTTTATGAGAACAATAGTGGTTTACCGGGAAAAACATGAGTCAGTTGGGGAATTTAATGTTACGTGGCACATTGACCATAGTAGCTCAATGGTTTAGAGCGGCTGGACTGAGACCAGAAGATCCATGGTTTATATCCCGGCTATGGCATTGAATTTTTCAGTCTGGTTCTACTGTGAAAGAACAGTTAATCTCCAATATCTATGTTGTACGTAAGTCTGAGTTCATCAACTGCTCTAGTAGTTGAGTGATAACACGCGAGCTGGGAGTTCACCGTTCGAAACCTAATAAGTGGGTACACTTTTTATCTCTAACTCTCTTACTATGTTAGACGTTGTAACGAAACAATTTACAGATGTTCTCTTACAGCGAAGTTATTACTACATAATATTAGAAGATATGCAACAACAGGTTTTATAGAACCAGCATTTATGTTGTATATAACTTATGTTCTGACGTGTTGTCGCAGCTCAGTGGGAAAACGCTCGTTTTGTAGAGGGTAGAGAGCTTATTGTTCAAACCCAGCTCAAGGTTATAGTTTTTATTCATCTTGTATTTCCTTCGCATACAAAAATACTCCTGGAAGTTATTTATGCACTGCAATGTAATCTATCACTAAGATTTTCTTACAGTAAAGTAGCATGCCACTACACGGAGTTGGGTGGAGCTGACAGCAGCTCAAAAGGGTGAAATTGTTGGGCTTGCTACTTACGTTGAAAAAGCCTCGCAAACCTCCAGAGAATTGGGTTTTAATAAATGAAGATAAGTGAACTACGACGTTGAGCTACGACAACAGATACTGTAACGTAGACTATATACATATATATGGAGTATAAAGAACGTCGTTCCATTTGTCTTTCCTGTTCTTGAATGTCTTCTAGTGCCCAGTAATGCGCAATTATAACTTGCCACGTTACTATATCTAACAAACCAAAACTATTGAAACAAAGTTTTGGTTCCAGACCGGGGTTCGAAACGCGAACCCTCGATCTGATACATCGTGCATCTGACCATTGAGCTAAGAGGGCCGTGGTTTGGTGCCGCTGAATTTCAAATGCAACGTTGGTTGTTTAAAAATCAGCGTTCTATATGCTTTCCATTTTCTTTGATATTCTGCAATGCCATAGTTTACCTGCAAGAGTACAGTTGTAAGTTAGTTTGTTACAGCGTCTAACAAAGTAAACAATTTTGAGAAAGAAAGTATGTCCACACGTTATGTTTCGATCCGCCAACCCTGGCGCTATTTGTCACAGCATGCGTTTTGTCATTTATCTACGAGAACAGTTGATAGACCGTTCCTTGTATACAACATACATATAGGTTCTGTTAAAATCATTTCTCCAAGGACTTTCCGTTTTCCTGCATTGTCTGCAACACCGTGTAGTTAATAGCTCATATACAAGAGAATTGGTATTTTCTTATATTTAGCCTTTCTTTCATCATTTTGGCTAAACATAATCTTCTGTATACACGAAGTAACAAGTTAAAAGGTCGCCACCACACCATATATCTACGAACATGGACAATTCAGTGTCCATACTCTGGTCAGAGAACGCCTGAATGATACTAACTTGCGGAAAATTTATATCTACTTTCTTGAAAGATAGTAGGCACGTATTGTGTTGGCGGGAAGGAAAAAGGTACAAGGAATTAATCAGCATTAATATATATGTAGCATAAATACAAATAAGGCAAGGTGGGCTTGACAATTTGTACATCTGGTACACCAAGTATTTTTGAAATTCAAATAACCACTAAATTCTGAATGTCAAATATTCAAAATAGCTATGAATGACTTAATCGTTACCTTTTTGAATTTCAACCCTAACACGAATCAAAACTCATTTCTCGTGATCTAGTCGACAGAAATATAGCTTCCTGTTCCATAAAGACGGATTAGCAGTGACTTTTCCTTTCAGGTATAAGCATCTATCGCCCATCCTTACTAAGGAAACGAAAGCCGCTAAACATTTATTTACGGAAAAGGATACTGAAACTTTAAATCCCAAATTGCTTGAATTTGTGTGGCATTTCGATCCGCAACCTCCTGATGCTTACATCACCTCCATCTATCGGCTTTTGGTTAACTACCTGACCCCATGCGCTCCTCGTGGCGGAGTTAGTAACTTTAAAAGGTAATACGATCACAGAATGTTCATCCTGATGCCTTTAGGAAATGCCCAGTGACTGGATATTAACTGTTTATATATATATATATATATATATATATATATATATATATATATATATTGTAACCACAAAGACATATATAATAAAACAATTTATACTCTAGCGCTTATATCGAAATGAACTGTGTAGTGTTTAACGCCCGCTTTGACTACATACTACACCGCAGGCGGTGACCGATTATACATTTGATGAAGATGGAGCACCGGTGGAATGACATGTCGTGGGATACCGGAGGATCCGGAGAAAACCCGCCCCAGCGCCGTGTTGTCCACCACCAATCTCACTTTGCGGTCGCCTGGGATCGAACCCGGGCCACCTTGGTGAGAGTCAAGCGGTCTAACCACTGAGACACGGTGCGGCCTTTTATCTCGAGTCATGTGAAGTAAATGGGACAATAAACTGTTTAAAAATAGATTCCTCAAGGATGCACAGAAAGAGTAAATAAAAGTAATACATAATTCCTAAGGGTCCAGGGAAGTTCTGGATGAGCTGGTGATATACAAGGTCGAATGAACAGAGAATATTAAATAAAACTTTGGTAGAAATTCTGTATAATCCTAAATTTTGAAAGCAGAGTCTGTCTGAAAAATTCAGCACTGGGATTTGAACCACGGATATCCCAGTCTCCGTCCAGTTACGCTAACCACTTAGCTACCATAACAACATGTCATTATAAAATTAAATTAAAAGAAGTTTAAAACTGCTGGTAATCGTTGAAAGGTTTAAAGCTATTAACAACATACAATTTTAGAGAACTTAAATTTGACGACATATTTGGTATTGCTGTATACAAAAATAACGTCATTATTTATTCTGTCGGCCAAAAGATAATGAAATCACACACATGGAAATTATGTACCAAAATTAATTGTAGTATGGAAAATGTCGTTTGGAAGCAGAGATGTTTATTAGAAATATCTGAAACCCCGTCCAAAATAATTACACACTGTGTCTTCAATATATTATCATCAACGTGGCCATGATGATAATTCAACATCAAACGCAGTTTAGAGCTGAACCTTTAGTTTTATTTTGCTACACACATTATTATCAATATCGCCCGTTCATGTGGTGTGATACCTATGACTCACGTTTAAAATGTGCCACTACTTCAATATAAGTATTACTTCCTCACTATAGCGTTGTTATCTGACCACACAATGGAGTTATGCTCGTCTCTGTAACGTAGGAGGTAGCTTGTCTGTCCACGTCAAGATTTCTCGAGTTGGAATCTCGGTCAGTGTGACTTATCTCGATAAAGGTTTTCCCATATCCTCTAAGGTAAATATCTGGTAACACTAAGCTTAATGTGCCCTGGGCTCCTTTTAGAACCATTCCACACACTTCATTCGTCCATCGATTTTTCATAACGCTGGAGGACATAATAACTTTTTTAAAAGGCATAATACAAATTACGATATTCTACTATTTAATAATTAGACTTTATAACCACGTGTTTATAATAAATATAACGGTATCTCAGACTACTGCAATGTTAATGTGCACTTCTGGGAGGGTAAAGAGAGAGACGGATAATGAGACAGGCTTCCCTGGTAAGTTCAGGAAGGTAATGAGTGCTATCTTTTCGTTTATGGATAGATAGCTTAGCCAATTCGTAGAATAATCCTCATGGTGTTCCGCTCACTTCTCTACGACAGTTAGTTTCAGAGTGAGCAAAATATAAAAATGTTTCATTTGAATCGCTGTTATGAAAAGACAAATCAGTCCTTGTGTTATAGTTTTGAGAAAAAATATTTAATATCGTGGACAGTGGGCATCTGGTTCACCTATATTCTACAAAAAACTTGTAGAATTAATCGCTAATAATTGCTTACACTACTCAGTGATCTCAAATTTGTATGTATATGATCTACAGACATGTTTTATACCAAGAATGAATTTCCCTTTTATAATAATTATGTAATATTTAATAGAAAGCTACAAAATTTTCTGTTATTTGTTCATTTTTGCACTTCTGGAACAATGTAATCGTGCAATAAACCTGTAATGAGGTTAATGTACACATTGTGCTATGTGGAAATACTCTTACTGAATTAATTTCAGCATCTACTCATCATCAACTTCGACTTCAGTCTTTGTCCATGTCAAAATGCTCTGGTAGAAGTGGAAATGTTCATGTGGGATGTATTGTGTTATATTTTATAACGTCTACTATTTCCTTTCCATTGAGGGATAGGACAGCTGTGTCATAAACGTTCTTGGAAGGTAGATCTGGACGTGCCTTTCCCTTTTGCCAAAATAAAATATTACTGCACAAATCCTACAATATACTAACGTGCCGCGCGATAACCATAATGTTCTCTATCATAAGTTACATGCTTATACTTGGAAACAGTCACACCATACCCACAATGAGAACCGCCAGGACCGGCAGTTGTCTTCTTAAAACAGTTCTGACACCATTTATTGAAGTCTATGATGTCCTTAGGACTGTTGCTGTTCCCATGAAAGCATTTAGGCGTTTTGTAGTTGATAATATCAGAGAAAGATATTCAAATGGTATATATATATATATACTGTATCATGACGACGGAGACCAAAGTCGCGGTCACACGGCAACAAAGAGTGACCACTTTCACGAAAGTACTGCCGAATGACATTGAATCTTACAACCATTGTCAATGATAATAAAAAATCACACAATTGTATGATTCCTATTTTGTCCTCCGCAGGATTCACTAAATAAATATAGCGCCTCTGCAATTAGTGGAAGATGAGAAAGCTAGCATTACTAAAAGGTACAGACCTCAACTGGTCCTCTTGAGATATAAATAAAATCGTCCGCTATCTGATTTGATGTCATGTATACTAAACAAATAGAGCCGTAATTTTCTCAGGTAAAACATTTCCTGTACACAAAAAGCTAAAGGCTAAATATTCTGCACATAATACAGCTACTGCAGAATCATCTTCTTCACATATTGAAATTGTCTGGAATTCAAGATTAAGTCACTCATTTTGAAATCCAATCCATCAGCAGCACACGAGGACTGTGGCACCCGAAACTGCCTAACTGACCAACTGTATAGACGTCGCTTTTTTCCGTTCCAGCACACAAGTATTTTGAAACCCAAATAACCATCAGTGTCTGAATGTGTCAGATGTTCAAAATGTGCTACAAAGCAACAAATTTGCTAGAAGTATTATGCTAAGAGGCAATATACATATTTACACCAGCGGTGCACACAAGCGTTGCAACCGAGTTGGCTACCATGAGGAGCTACGGCTACCTCCCTTTTTTCATCCACCTAAATTCAAAGCACCACCCTGCAAAACCCCATATTTCCTGTCATTAAGTAGTTAAGTCCGTGTAGGACAGGTACACGAATGACACACTTCGTGCTTACCCTGAGTCAGCCGCCAGCTGCTTAATGAATGAATGAATGAAGGAAGGAAGGAAGGAAGGAAGGAAGGAAGGAAGGAAGGAAGGAAGGAAGGAATATAACCAATCTTGCCAATAAATTAAGCCTCAACCACAATACAAATGAGCATTTTATTTCGATTTTGCTTTGTATAATATAATTTAATATCTTGACTTGGACACGTACGTATTATGTTAGGAGAAAAGTAAAAGGAACGAAGAGTCTACCAGCAATAAGTCTCTGTGAGATAAATACAAACATGGGAAAGTTTGCCTAAGAGCCTCTGCTATATGTGGCACAAGACGTTTTCTGAAACCCAAATAACCAGTAATGTGTGTTCAAAAATTTCAACATTGCAATAAACTTGCTCCCAAACGATTTCAAATAGTCAACCCTAACATAATTCAAAACTTTCCGCTCCGTTATCTAATAGACAAAATCGTAGCTTCCTGTTCCATGACGACGGAGAGCCGTGTTCATTTCTTTCAGTCGTAAACGCCTCTATCATCCGCTCTATAACAGGGAACGAAAGCTGCTATACATTTACATCCCCTGAATGAAACTAATACTCTAAATCCCAAATTAAATGAACTTTTATGGAATTTCAATTACTAACGTCCTGATTCTTACATCAGCACCATCTATCGGCTGTTGGTTAACTACCTGACCCCATGCGCTACTAGTGGCGGAGTCACTAACTTTAAAAGCTAATACGATCACAGAACGTTTATTGTGGTGTCTTTAGGAAAAGTCCGGTGACGGGATACTAACTGTATTCATATACATTGTAACCACAAAGAGATATATAATAAAACTAATTGGGCAATAACGTTTATCTCGAGTGATGTAAAGTAAATGGGACAGTAAAATGTTTAAAAATAGTTTGTTCAAGAATGATTAGAAAGATCAATTAAAAAAAAAATTATTGTTAGGAGTCCAGGGAAGTACCGGATGAGCAGGTGATATACAAGGTCGAGTGCAGAGATCACATTTACTACATCCGTGATAGAAGTTCTGCATAATTTTAAATTTTGAGAGGCAGATTCGGCCTGAAATATTCAATACTCTATCCGGGATTTGAACCACGGATCTCACGGTCACCGTTCCAGTTACTGTAACCACTGAGCTACCATAGCAACATTCCTTTATGAAATTCAATTCAAAGAATTGTCAAACTGTTGGTAACCTTTGAAAGGTTTAAAGTTATTAACATTTTAAAAGTTTAGAGAACCTAAATATGATGAAGTATTTGGTATTGCTGTAAACAAAAGTAATTTGTATCGTTATTCTGTTGGCCAGACAAAAGTTAAATTACAAACATGGAAATTATGTAGCAAAACTAATTGTAATGCGGTACATTTCGTTTGGAAGACGAGATGTTTATTAGAAATATGTGAAATCCCGTCGAAAATAACACAAATATGTCTTCAATATATTGATCATTCATGGGATCATTATGATTAATTAAAATCAAAGAGTGTACACTTGAAACTTTTGTTTTATTTTCGTACACGGTTTATGAACAATATTGCCCGTCCATGTAATGTGGTATGCCTCAAATTCAAGAGGTCTCGATTTTGAACCTCAGTCAGCATGAGTTATCTGGGTAAAGTTCTTTTCTGGGTTTTCCCTTATATTTAGAAATGAATCCCGGGTAATTCTAAGCTCTATGCTCTCTTGGCTCATTTGAGTATCATTTCACCCATTTCATTCATCGTCCGATATGATCTAATGTGGGGAGTGCCTAAATAAACAAAATTATTAGAGTATATTACAGTTGGGTATTGGAGCAGCTTCATCATAACACTTCAGAAAGTACACTTTACGGGAAGCGTCAGTGAAATTTCGTCAAAAATAGCAAAATGTGGCATTTTCCTGTTTTTGCTTTGAAATTATGTTAAAACATTGTAGTTTCTGAATCAGCCTACAGTTACGCCCTAGTGCCATTTAAAGAACAACCACGTCATGACCAAAATGCCCATGTGGAGGTGGAAGTGACCATTTAAATTACCTTTGGTAGCTTGTTGCAAAGAGCCACGGCATTTGGTGGCTGAGGGCCATCGCGTTGTGTCTCATGCGTGTACCTGTCCCAGACGGACTTAACCACGTAGTGACGGATTTGTGGGGCACTAAGCCTCATCTCTCCATTATGTGGAGGTGTCATTAGGCACCGGGCCGCAAAATTCTACGTGAGTTCGCCTTACCATCAGAGCTCCCTGGTTAGGTTTCTTGGGATATATCGACCTAATAAACGCCGCTTAAAGCGCCACTGGCATCTCCGCATGACTTGCGGGCATAACCGCTAACAATAAATTTGCTATTCCAACTTCAAAATCATACCTATCCGAGAATTAGACTGGAAGTCTTTTACATTAAGCTCTTCCTTATAGGTGCAAATCACACTTCAACTAGGCGATTAGATTCCAGGATCAATATTCTTTACAGTAATGTGCACAGGCATCTTCTGAAAATTTGTGAAAGCTACTGTACACTTCGGCTTCCAGTTGTATAAATTAGTTCCTGCTCTAAAAGTAAACATTTCCACAATTTTGTGTTTGTGATCGTGAAATGTGGTTTTCAGATAAAGGGGAGCCGAGTATGGCAGCTTATATTAAGGTAAGTATTGTTTAGAACGGAAACAAAGCTTTATTTAACATTATGTATATTTCTTTCTTGATGTAACAGTATATATTTCATACCAAGTTTACTTTGGAGTACGTATATCAACAGGTGGCTATTTGGAGACAAAGTGTACTGAAACTTCAATGTTTGCTGGTAAAGCGATAATAGAATGCTCAGCTTTGGTAAATCTTATGTGAAAATATATACCAGCCGCAGTGTTACCATTGCTTCTAGTAGCCACCTTCTGATGTAAATAGAAGAATGGCTTATGCATTTCTGGGCATTGTTAAGGGCCACACTTCTATGTAGCAGTTTTGTATGACCATGAGTAGGAATTGCATGAACTGATATACCTACATTTCCCATCTCACAGAAAAAAGTTAAGGGATTAGTTAGAACTAATCTACTGGAGAGCTGTAAAAAACTGGAAAAACACAGAATTGAATGAAGTTTTGCAGTAAATGTCAAAAAGAACATTTTGTAGCTAGAAAGAAATTGCAAATTGAAGTGACTGCAGTTGCCAGTGAATTTAATATGGGCTATAAAGGTAGTCTAACTATTAAGGGAAATGTTACAGTAGGTAAAATCAGTTCTGTTAGCAACAGAATTAATAGTATTAGGGATACGTGAAAGTCAAACCACGGTGCTTAAGGATCATTGACCGCATATAAATGTACTAGGAAGCAGTCAAAGTTGACTAAATTATGATAGAAAATAGCTGAGGGACCTTCTTTTAGCGGAGAAGGGTTTTGAAGTATATAAAGAAAATGGTTTATAATTAGAGCTTCTAACTAGAACTTTCTCCTGTCCAATTTGTAGCATATTTTAATGCTCAAAATACTATAGACATTGAAGTCCTCAAAAAATTCTATAAGTTTTGCATATATGTATATTCCTCGACATGTGTACTTAGGAGTATAATGAAACAACTGAGTAACTATTGATATTGAAAACAGAACATTGATAAGCATTCAAGAAAATTCTATTATAGTCCTTTAATTTCCTTCTCATGAACCATTAGATATAGGCAAATGATCAGATACAATCCAAAGTTTCAATTGTTCACAACAAACGTTTTAAACAATGTAACATTTATCCTAAGCTAAGTGTGCTGGACACACAACGGAAGAGCAAGACAACTGAATCTACAATAACATCTGTATAAGACTGTTATCATTCCGGACCTGTTGATCACGTGGTTACTCCAAATGCGTACCTCGTTGCTTGTCATTCCTTTATATCGCCAAGTATTCTTACAACGGAGTCGGTCAAGTTCTCATTTTATGGTATGAGGATCTGGTTGTTAACCTATCAGATGTCTGTCATTCTTGACCACATGCTTACGTATATTTCAATTTTTATTATCGTGTATACATTAATACATTTCTCTGTTAGCCTCGTATATATAGATATAACTACATTCCAAATTACAAATATCATATGATGTACTTGCAAATCAGTAGCACGTAAGGATTATAAATATAAAATTAGGGCTGTTCTTTCTAATATGCGACGCGGCGAGTTTTTTTTTTCAATTTCTTCAGATTTTTTATGCTTTTCTGTACAACCATGAATTTTTAGATCATTTCTTTACTGGTTAGTGCAACTTCGTGTTGTAGGGCAATCTTTTGACGTCACTAATTGGTTGTTTATTTACTTAATACATGTTGTAGCCATATTGAAGAATTCAGTGCAGCCAAACTGTGGTTGTTTCTCCACTGGACGTAATGCTGCCAACAGTCTTACTTGTCCCCAAATGATACTATGAGTTGGCTAAGTTATTGCCCGGTCAAATTTTGTTACTGATGCACTGCTTTGCACATAAACAATCCTACGACACGACGATAATGGAGTGCTCCGTAGGAAATACATGTATGAGCTCACGGACTGTATCGGACTGTTTCGGCTACTGCCACGAATTGTTCTTGATGTCAAATGACACCAAGTATACTGCAAGGGGAAAATTTAGCGGTCCCGGTCACGTCGTTCAAATCGACGAATGCAAAATAGGACGACGAGTGCTCCTAGGGAGCACTCCATTATCTCCGTGTCGTAGGATTGTTTATGTGCAAAGCAGTGCATGAGTAACAATATTTGACCGGGCGATAACTTAGCGTGCTCACACCATGCTCCTTTGCACACGGACTGCGTCACCTAAGTCTGGTGCATTTTTGCAGACTTTAGCTACAAGTTTTACATATCTCTCTCATGTTGGCTACAACGCGCGAACCGGCTGATCGTCTGCTTGCGCATGCGTATATGTGCACCTTTGGACTTAGAAAATATTCTCGCGTCGCACAAAAGAAAGTTTCTCCAAGATTAGTTTCGAATTTATAACATTATACCTAACTGATAACACAATGCTCTTATACTCGCCTCTCAATCATGTCTGACTTACATTGAACTGGTTCCGAGTTCTAATCTCGATCAGATGTCTTAACTGAATGAACTACCTCCCTGGGGTTTTCCCTTATCCTGAAATATGTATGTCTGGTCACCAAAAGCTCTATATACCCTGAATTGATTTGATCATCACCTCAATCTTCGTCTAATATAACATAACGGGAGGACGTGAAACTAAAAACAACGAACTGCACAATGAAAATTACCTACACCTGACACAATTACAGCGTCTCCAAATAAAGATCAGAAAGTTGGAAAGTATTAATTCTATGAAAGATAATATATGTTTCTGTTTAGATATCAATGATTTACGAGTGATCTAGGAATCTAACACAATCCACCTGACTGGCAATTGTTTATAGATTCATCAAAGTTCAGCTTAAAGACTGAGCTAGAACGCAGTAACACAATTCGTTATACTACATTGTACGTACGCATAACAATTTTAATGTAAGTTATGTTTACCTCGCTTGGGTTTGTGACAAAATACTCAATAACGTTCCCTGGGATTGGGATTTCTTTACGGAGGGGATTCGGTACGTAGGCCATCATGCTGGGCCCATTGCTCCTCTGCCCCAATTGGGGACAGACCAGCGAGGAAGGACGAAGAGAGAGGAGACAGGGTGTCCGACCCAAGCAGCCACGACAGTACAGAGGGCAGGGTCCCTACAGCTTACTTGGATAGAAACTTCCCCCGACAGGCCAGGACAACGAACTCGCTCCCCTGCTGCGGGACGACAACGAGCCCAGCAGCCGAGCCCTAATGGCCCCAGGCAACGATCCGAGCCCCAAAGTTCCCTGGCTGGTGGTCCCGAAATGGTCCCAGCAGAGGCGCAGAGACCGGAAACCGACCTACCGGAGAAGGAAGTAATTTTCCTCAGAGCATATCATCCTGCCATGCACCGCCGAGACACCCACCGACACTTCTACCACGAAAGAGACCACCAGACGAGAGATGACGTGAAATGATAATGGAGATGAAATGGAAATTCGGGGGATGTAATTAAACTACCCAAAATTCTCCTAGCAACCCGGGAGAACCCCGAACAACCCGTGGGTCAGGTAAGTCGACCACGGGAGTCAAACCCAGGCCTCCCAAATGCGTGCCACAAACGAGAACGCTTAAGCCATTCCATTCGGTAGTAACGTTCCCTCAAACTTACGTAAAATATTTGCTGCTGCTATAAATCTTCGGAGTATTCTTTGTTATAGGTTTGAAGGTTGATATACCTATACCTTTTAGGCAGTAAGTCGTTATTCGTGTTTTTCTCTAGTTATATAAGGATCATGCAACTTGAAAGCCTCATATAACGATCGACATCTTAAAAAACTGACTATCGCTTCAGTTTACAATATCGTCCTCGTAACTGCAAGAAAATGTGTAAATATCTAATGAAAGTTTGTCTCCGTTGACAAGACGTAGAAACAAGAGTATTCATTTTGTAAGTATAGTTATAGAAGAGTAAGCAGAGAAAGTCAGATGAGTGTAACATTTTGCTTTTACGTTAATTATTTTAGATATGTATACTTCTTTGACTCACATATAACACACAACTCTATACTAAGCAAAGTTCACTTCTAGATTACTATTTCTATTTCCCTATAGATATAAGTCTAAAGCTAGATTTGTCGACAACATGTTTCTCCTCCGATTTAACAGCAAAAATATCAACATTTAAACAATACACAGATGATCCTTAGTAATACAAACGTAACGTGAGATAGTGTCCTGGTTTATTGCTGTTATCTAGGGACATAGTTGAAGGCAAGAATCATGCTATTCTTGTTATTGGGTCCAGTAAACCTTAGTTAACGATAAACGTTCCTGTACGTGAGGACATTAAACCCGGGTTTCTGTGTCGAAGTCGATATCTACTAGCAGTCTTTGTAATGTACATAACTGATGTAGTTACTGAGTCCGTCACTAGGTGCGCGGGGTCTCAAGTAGTTATTCCATGGCCGATAGATAGCGCCAAGAATGAATATATACCTTTGTGAAAGAAAAGCCAAAAAAAAACAAAATGATCCTCTAGTTCAGGATATGAGATTCTTTTACCTTTTAATTTATCTTTACACCGGTTTTATGAGTTATTAAGAAAACCTACACGAAAATACCTTGACATCGGGAAATAAAACTTCTTACTCAGTGTAAACGCAACTGATGGCCGCCATGACAGCTACTACTGTATGGAAGACAGTGTAATATTGCGGTTCTGTTGGACGTGGAAAAGGCCTTTGCGACGACCTGGCACCAGGGTCTACTGTACAAGCTCAAGGAAGTTAACATCCCTCCTCCCTATCTTGCTCTGATCAGCAGCTTCCTTCGGGATCGCTCATTCAGGGTGAGAGTGGAAGGAAAGCTTTCCAGCGTCAGACCCATAGCTGCGGGGGTCCCGGAGGCTAGTGTACTATCACCGTTGCTCTTCGCGGCCTACATGTCTGACTTCCCTACAGAGCCACAGACAGTTACATGCCAGTATGCGGACGACGTTCTCATTATGGCTCGTAATAAAAATGTCAAGTTCTGCTTTCCGCCTCTGCAACGACAGCTCCGAGCGATCGGCCGCTGGAGTGAGAAGTGGAGGATGGCAATTAGTCCAGGGAAGAGCTCAGCTCTTCTGCTGGCTAAGGTCAGACGCTGGCGACCGACGGGAACGCTGAGGCAGAGGCAAATCCCATGGGTTTCCTCGGCTAAATACCTGGGTGTCCTACTTGATCGCGGGCTAAACTTCACTCCCCATGTCAGGGCTAAGGCGGGACTAGGCCATGTTGCACTCAGGCAGTTGTACCCCATTTTCAGGTCCAACATGCCGGCACACCTCAAACTACGTCTATACCGTGCGATCATTCCACCCATGATTCGGTATGGGTGCGAGGTCTGGGGATTGGCGGCTCCGACCACAATCCGCAGACTGCAAATCGTGCAGAATCGGGCGTTAAGGATGATCTATGGTACTGGGCGTAGATTCCCTACGCACATCTTACATGAATATTCCCAAATCCCGTACATAGAGGACATGGTAAGAGAGAGATCTCGAACCCTCCATCAAAAACTTTCTACCCATTCCAACCAGCTGGTCAACACCCTGGGTCGCTATGACCACAGAGCTCCTCGCAGGAGGAGGAGGTACACACTCCCAAAGGACGCCATGGGCTATTAGCCAGATGGGGTTCTCTCCATCACACTGAAAACACCAGAACCAGAAATGGGTTTAGATAATTTCCCCACATAGTTTCCTATCCCCTCTGATCGTGCTGTCATCATTCCGACCTTCTTCAAGCGGAGAGTTGGGAGGGGGCGGCCTTGGGAATATATACCCCAGGCGGCAGCCTGAGCGGCTTAACCCAACAGATCAGAGAAACCTATGCCCCGACATAAACGCTTGAGGCAAAAGACTAAAGACTTCTACACCACCCAGATAAAGTCGCAGAAAGCGGCTAGGTGCTGGGCGAAACCATTCCGTCCAGGTAAACTTGGACGACTCGATTCTTCTGCTGGTCTGCAATTTTCGTTTACAATTCGAATTCCAGTGTACTCTTTGGTGTTCAGAGCTTCTATAATAACTCAAGGATTAATTTTTACTTATTAAAGCATCATTATATTGTTAAACATAATTTCAGTCCACTCCTTGCTGTATGTAAACCCAAGTAAATAATAAGCACATCTATGAATGCAACGCCATTGTTTGCTTCCCAACGTTTCTTATAACGTTGTACGAATCTATACAGAAGGTGAGTTTCATGCTAATCCTGCCCTCTCGCGGTGAAATAGAAATCGTCGTAATTTGTTAAACATCGCAAAAAAGCAAGCTGAAAGTAAATTTGAAGCCCTATTTCTTGTGAAGGACAAAACCCAGTCACGAACAAACGTACTCCAAGCTCTAAACAGCGTTCCCTGGTTGCCAGAATTTGGGATGATTTTCTACGTCATTCTTGTTGGGGTAGGTTTTGAGTTTGTTAGCAGTGTTGCCTTATACCGCGTGCCTCAAATCCGGTAGGCGTAGATAAAGTGATAAAATATATCACTTTGTGTCACGACAAAATACAACTGACGCTACATAACATCAGTAAGAGACAAGACAGTCGTGTTCTTATCCTCGACATGCAGATGACGCGGTCGCACCAATCACAGCCGTCGGTTAATGTAATTTGTTTACATCGACTTCTAATCTTACAATGAAGTCGGTATAATATATTCGAATTCAAGTTCTCGGATATTATGGTAACATCCTTCTCTGGTCGTTATCGAAAACTACTGATGTGATACACTGAAAACATGACATTACATATCAAATGTATGTTCAAAATTGTACTATCGTGTATAGGTTAATTCATTTCAATGTAATCCAATTTACAACTGCGATGTGATGTACCTGAAATTCAGTAGCTGATCAGTATCATAGATATGATTTTAGTTTTGAATTTAAAGCATTGTAGTACGTAAAAGCTAAAACAGAAATGTAGTAGACTAAGCGATTGTCAGATCTGAAATTACGTTATCTTTGCGTGACAAAGAAATAAAGAAAATATCGATAACTTCTCATTTAAAAATAAAAATGATTTTTTTTGCAAAATTCTTTCAAATAAGAAGCAATATCTCCACCGAACATGTATGACACAATGTTTTAACAAGATCTTCATTTCCTTTGTCGTACACTACTGTGTTTCTCTTAAGGCAAAGGTCACCTAAGTGGAGAAGACTTCTAAGGACAAATCTCAACATTTAAGAAGTTTAATTTGTCCTAACACTGTCTTAGGCATATAGCCATTTAATAATTATTTTAAATATTTTTGCAAGAATCAAAAGTGCAAAATACTTTCCATAAAATGGTACATAGTCCGAATGGGGCGATTTCCCTGAAAGTCATCATGTCACATCTTTTAAGGATACTGAAGCTATGTATGTACCAAATTTGATATTTAATCGATTCCTTGATATTATGTTATGATATTCAGGAAAAGACGCTTACATTTTCGCTAACCTCTATAGCAATACTTTTATATGATACAAGGGACAACAAAATGTGTATTTTCACTCAGATGTCAGTACAAAGTTTTGGTAGGAATACAATGCTTCCCTTATTCATTGTAACTACATAGTAGACAAAGTAAAATAGCTATAAGTTAGACAAGAGACGTACGAAACTGTAATATACTGACACTATTCTTTTGTTACTATTTAATAAAATACAGTGTAAGTTATGTTGCTATATTTGTGAGTTGGTTAGCTTCAATAGAGAAAGAAGTTGACTACATGTAAACAATATATTTTATCAGTAAGTCACATACTCATGTTACGTCCTGGTCAGGGAATTATCTTATAGGATATTTGTTAGTCAGCTAACCACGACCTTCTTTACACACAAGTGTAAAAGGTTTACATATTACCTTTAAGATGTGAGCATCAATTAAATTATGTCAAAGCTTATTCGAAGGAAGATCTCCATAAAGTTCAATATATCTGGACCAACCTAGGTGATCTGTTTCATATTGTATTTGGGTTACATACAAACCAGAAATCTGGAACTTGAGCATAATCGAGTGAAGGATTCAAGTACAGCATTAAGGACCCGACAGTATCCTACAGTCCAATTTCCTTCCTTAACGAATCACTGTCAATATTTTCTACATGTGTGTGTACTCTTGTGAGTCTGTTCCGTCATTAAGTTTTTCAATTCTGTTAGGCAGTTAAGAAAGGGTTCTGCCTTCTAATATTACAAAACAAAAGATTAACTTTAGAAAAGTTTTTAATTTATTTAGAAAAATTACTTATCGTTAATAAGGTTCATTCAGATAAATACTCCTACAAGCATCAAGAACATCATCAGGGAAATATTGGTTTTACTGAAAGTTGAATTTACTCCTACAGCTCCACAACTAAATATCCGAGGACGATACAACTTTTCTGACAGAAAGACAAACATAACAACAAGATTTTGTTACAGAGTTTACAGTAATTTTGCGAGCCTGGAAAATTTCACAGTATATCTGTACAGTGAGAACAGTATCCAAAGTGAATGATTTGCTTGAATTTGACAGTGAGAATTATGTGTATGAAAAAATAAACATTCTGAACAATGTTTCTACAGCAAATTGTTTTAATGTGTAATCCTAAAACCAGTTAAAATAGTAGGATAGTTAGTATCAGTGACCACAATAAATTTTCTTAGTGATTTAAGAGTAAATACGGACTTAAAATTATTAATATTCAGCAGTGATGGTTATATATATTATCTCTGCAAATTCCCTGCATTTGTATACTGTTCAGATACAGATATTTTACATTTCGAAACCATAATATTGGAATGGTATATGGAAGTTCCGCAAAAGCTAATGCGGACCCTCGGTCAGCGCACATGTAATAGAGGTAAAAAGATCGCGCGTGTAGCCGTGAAAATATAACACACAACTCTGTACTAAGTAATGCTGGCCTCAACACCTACATGGTTTATCGGGAACGGTACATTAGAACATGTTTATGTGCTCGTGCTTTAAAACTAAATGGCACCCATGATAAAACCAACAGTCACTAATTCCGCCACTAGGAGCGCATGTGGCCACGTAGTTAACCCGTCGACCGATAGATTGAGCGTTCGGAGAATCAGTACGCTGCGGATTGGAACTGTCAAAATATACTTCACACAGACAATTTTAGAGTATTACTTTCACTTACGAACAATAAAGTTTCAGCAGCTTTTGTTTCCTTTTAAAAGACTCATGACAAAGATGTTTATAGCTGAAATATAAATTACTGTTCTCCGTGATTATGGAACAGAAAGCTATCATGACGTCTACTAGATGACGGAGTATAACAAAATTTAATTCGTATTAGGATTAGCATTTAACGTGTTTTCATTGATATAGGATATGTTGAATCTTTTGGGCCTCATATTTAATGCCAATTACACAATTGAATTATGATTTGTTGTCACATGACACTGCGTAAGTCCATGTTCTGGAGGTATTATCATTCATTTCTACTTACAGGCATGTACTTATTTCTTCTTTCTAATCAGCTTATCTTGTATTTCTTGATACTCGCCTGACGTAATCACCTCTGATTGGCTACTGCCGTGGTATAGAATGTTTCGCGGTAAAGATGGGTTCATTATTTAACATGATATATTTTAATATGTTAAAAGAGAATTGTTAAATTACGCTTCCATGACAGTATGAATTAAATTTGTTACGCAACAGAGTTAATTTATCTGGAACACATGTCACTTCTTAAAATAAATAAAGAGGAGGGACCTTTCCTTCAAATCTGTTCCTCGGTTTGACTGACGTGGCTGGTGCGTTATCGGTATTGGTATTTGTTTATCTGACATTTAACACTGACCTTGATTTGAACTGTGCATGACGTACACTGCACCGCCTACGACGCCGAAAACACTAGCCAATTACAGTAAAGGGGAATCCAGTAAAATGCGGAGGGATACTGTCAGCGGGCAAAGTTATATGAAACAAAATTTATATGTCATCTATTTAATATAGACATTAGCGAAGAAATTTATAAGCTCAGTAGGTGTGAACACTAAAAAGGAAAAGAAACGGAATCAGGATATTAGGAAATAAATAAAAGTGAAAGAAATCAATGAGAAAGGCATCCCTAAACAATGAATAATAACAGAACATTTAAATAGCCATAAACTATAAAAACAAAGGTACAAGAAACCAGAAAACAACAAACAAATCATGGGCAGACCAAACTGGAGCCGGAACAGAGAGAAAAGGGCAAAGTCGTGCACTAGACGAAGATTTCTACTTAGCCAATGAGTAATTCTCAAATTGATACACACACATTTTACCATATTTGACTTGTAACAAACTCGCTAAGACACACTTGAAGTAATAAACAAATAACATCTTTACATTCAAACGAGGGACTCTCAAGACCACTTCCCCACGTTTGTATTTATCACACAGAGACTTATTGCTGATAAAATGTTTTGTTCCATTCTCTTTCCTGCTAACATATACAAATGAACAGTGTTTAACTCAAGATATGAAATTAGCATTAGGCTGGGAATTTCATTAAATATGATCTTTTTCCTGAGTTACTACAGAGAATATAGAATTAAATATCAGTTCATTGCCCTTAAAATGAGCCAATATACTTCTCTTTTTCATTTTTGGGGCTTTAATGTTACATGTTTAATTTTTAGGAAATGTACTTTTGTTGCTTCTTGTTGGTTTTTTCCCTCTTAAGCACTTTCTTTTTACGTTATTCACATGTATAGTCATTGTTGCAGCTGCCTACTGAATTCTGCTGTGTGTAGTATTGTTATGGTCTCTCAGTGAGTCACTGGATACGTGTTTTCGCAGTTTTCGTTATCCATGTAGATGTATCTATATCGATGTGCTTCCAAGGGCTCAATCTGTCGGTCAACGAGTTAATATCGTGAATTCATGCGCGCCTAGTGGCGGAATGAGTAACTGTTTGGCGCCTTTTAGCTTTAAAGCAGGACAAAATTATATAGAAAAATTACTTATCGTTAATAAAGTTCATTCAGATAAATACTCCTACAAGCATCAAGAGCAACATCAGGGAAATATCGGGTTTAGAGAAAGCCGAATTTACACCTACAGCTCCACAACTAAATATCCGAGGACGATACAACTTCTCTGACAGAAAGACAAACAGACCAACAAGGTTTTCTTGTAGACTGTACAGTAAACTTGCGAGCCTGGAAAATTTCACAGTATATATGTACATTGAGAACAGCAACCACCGTGAATGATTTGCTTGAAATTGACAGTGAGAACTATTTCTATGAAAAAATAAACTTTCGGAACAATGTTTCTACACAAAATGTTTTAATGTGTAATCCTAAAACCAGTTAAAATATTAGGATAGTAAATATCAGTGACCAAAATAGAAGTTCTTAGTGATTTAAGAGTAAATACTGGCCTCAACATTTACATGGTTTATCGGGAAAGGTACATTAGAACACGTGATTTATTTTTCAGATATAAACGTCTTTATCATGAGTCTTTTGAAAAGAAGCAAAAGCTGCTGAATATGTACTTGTAGTAAATGAAAGCAATACTATAAAATATTTGTTTGAATTATTTTAAGGGAATTCCAATCCACAGCTTCCACATTCTCCCATCCATTAGTCTGTCGGTCGATGCGTTAAAAGAAAAAAAAAAAAAAAAAAAAAAATACGTGACCGCATGCTCTCCTAGTGACGGAATCAGTGTCTTTTGGTTTTATCATGGGTGCCTATTAGTTTTAAAGCAGAACAAAAGTGTGTTCTAATATACCTTTCCCGATAAACCATGTAAACTTTGAGGCCAGCATTACTTAGTACAGAGTGATACAGAGTAATGCTTTTACACAAGTTTGATATACCACATTGATATTATGGTCGAAATATGAAATATTAGTATCTGAAATATATAAACTTTAGGGAATTTGCAAACATAATATTTTTAGGCACCACTGCTGAAAATAAACAGGTTTAAGTCATTATTTACGCTTAAACCCCTACGTACTTTATTACAGTCTCTGATACCTTCTTTTTATTTTAACTATTTTTATGAATATATAATAAAATATTATTTTGAGAAAAATAGTTCAGAAGGTTTAGTTTTCATACAAATAATTATCACTGCCAATTTCAAGGAAATCATTCACAGTGGTTGCTGTACTCACTGTACAGATATACTGGAACATTCTCCAGGCACGCAACTTTACTGTAAAGTCTACAAGAACACCGTGTTGGTCGGTTTGTCTTGCTGTCAGAGAAGTTACATCTTCCTCGGATATTTAGTTGTGGAGCTGAAGGAATAAATTCAACTTTCGGTAAACCCAATATTTCCCTAATGACGTTCTTGATGCTTGTAGGAGTATCTAGCTGAATGACCTTCATTTACCATAAATATTTTTTTTTCTAAATAAACATATAAACAGTTTTTCTGAATCTTGTGATTTATATTTTGTAATATTAGAAGGAAGGAACGGACTCACAAGAATACACGCACATGTAAACAATAATGACTGTCTCCAATATTGACAGTGATTTATTAAGGAAGGAGGAAGTTAGAAAAATCTGCTAACGGAAATCTTGATTTTCTAATTAATTACTGACGGAAAATTAAAACTGCGGACGCACATTCCGCAGCGCGTGTAACGGAGGGATAAGTGATGTGTTTTTACTCACATGGCTGTACTTACTCTAATTTTACCATTGTTATGAATACTTATTGCTGTTAATGGAGATAATTAAGTTAGATATTTATATATTTCTATGCAGGTACAACGGTATTTTAAACGGAAATGTTAGCTAAAGCATAACGTTTTGTGATGTTTAGCTGGCCGAAAGGGTGAACGAATAGCGAATTTCTACATGAAACATATAAATATTTGCACGTTCAAACGTTAACATAAAGAGTAAAGATTTTCTCTTCCGAATTTTTAACACCGTCATATATTGAGTGATTTAAGGTAAAGATGTTTGTATAGTAATCTTTGTGTACATCCAGTTCCTGTTATACAAAGGCCATTCTATATCAGGGATGCTAACCGGCAATTCCTTATACGTATATAATTAAATACATATGTGTATATTTTAGGTCATTGATGAAATTAGTCATTTCTTCACATTCGCCATTTATAGGCTAAGGTCTTTGATTGAATCAACATTAAATATACTAGTCACGACATTAAATATACTAGTCACGATATTAAACATACCAATCAGCACTCTACGGCAGTAGCAAACAAAGAAATTCCTGGAGTTCTATATGCGGATGACTTAATGGTAGGATCTATAACGGTAGTAGGATTACAGAGGGCAATAAATTAAATCCAGAAATTTTGTGAGAACTGGGAAATAAAATTAAACATAAATAAGTCGAATGTTATGGTCCTCAAGAAGGGAGTAAAACTAAACAAAGATGAAAAGTGGGTTCTAAATGGCAAAAGGGTAGAAGTGGTCAAGAAATTTGATTACTTAGGAGGAAGGTTGAATAACAATGGAAAGTGGGGAGAACACAGGAGAAAAATTGAAGCAAAAGGAAGGGCACCAATGAATGGAATAAGAATATGCAAATATAAGCTAGAAGTGGTAACCATGGGGTTAGAAAGAGTGCAAGAAGCACCATTTAGTTTTCTTGGCAATTAAAAGAGAATAAAAAAATAGCAGGTATTACTTTTTGACCCACCCTCGTATTATACTACTTGGCAACGCGTGGAAACGTACGGAAAGGAATGAGTTACAAGGTAGCTGTTTACGAGAGCTTATCACACGTACACGACGAGACATTGTATGTACTCTGTTCAGATACTATCATAACAATGTGTCATATATCGGTCATATTCAACGTGACTGAATATTGTAACAAGGAGAAAGTAAGGAATGGAAATCCCTTTGTTGCAAGCGGTTGTAATGGTAACTTGCTTTAATTAGCTGACCTTTCATATCAGAAACAGTTCTATTTGTGTTTCGTTACTTACTGTACGTCTGTTTGCTAATATTTCGCTCATCTAGTAAACAAGCTAGCAAACGAACACAGCGTCTGTCATTGGAGGTGAAATTGTCTCAACACTCTGTCATGTTTTATGTACCTGACTATAAAACCTCATTATGGAATCATAGAATATCTGAAGGTCCATACAGTGAGGTTCTTATTTTAATTTACGTCGGATAGTGAATGAAATGATGCTCAAGTATGTCCAGGGTTCATAGAGCTTACAGTTGTCGAATATTAACCTTTGAGGTAAGAGAAAATCCGGAGAGAGCTTCATCCAGAAAACTCATCCTTCGAGATTCCAACTTAGGACCCCACCCCTTAAACTTAAGGACACGCTACAGAGGCTGGCGTAAGTGCATTGTGTAATCAGTTAACCACAACAAATGAACAACAATGCTATATATGGAAAACTAAGTTCATATAATGCGGACAAGCTACATGTTTTCAAATACAGCATATCACAATTTTAATTGGATTGTAGTTATATCTGTAAATATGAGGCTAACAGTGAAAATAATACATTGTCATTATGAATTAAAGTTATACCATAATGCTTTAACATACATCAACATGGACTCAATAATGACTGACAGGTAATAACAATACTTTTGTATGTAAACATCCAACTAGACTTCGAAATCGAATATATAATATCGTCAGCATTGTAAGAATACAACAGGGCAGAGACTGGAAGACAGTGGTTCAAATCTTGGCTATAGCCTTGCACTTTTCAGTCTGACTCTACTTTTCCAAAATTGTTTTTAGACAGCATTTCTGGCAAATATGCATGTATATAATGAGCTCTATGTTTTAGAACCAGCTCATCCGGTACTTTTCTTGAATTACGAATAATCTCACATTTACTTCACATCAGTCGAGATAAAGATTCTTGCATAAATATATATATATATATATATATATATATATATATATATATATATACTCTTCTGCGTACACTAGTAACTCGAAGGTATTTGAACCACGGATCTCCTGCCTCCCGTCTTGTCGCTCTAACCCATTGAGCTACCACGTCCAACTTGCCGTCACGACATTAAATTCCCCATTTTACTCGCATATTTAATGTCGTGACTAGTATAGTCACCCGAACGTCGGAACTCCCTATAGGACTGGCCAACAGGAGGGTCGGACGTGAAGTATTCAGGGCCGCACCCACCCATTAATCTCAGTCGCTAACTGCGGGGATGATTAGGGAAGTGTCACTTGTCGCTGGCCGCCTCTTTCCTCTTCCCCTTCCGTCTGGAACCTTCGCGGTGATTCACTGAAGCCAGAGACTTCTAGAAAACAGTGATTTTCTTATAAAAAGGGCTGCAATGAGTGAGGACAGTTAGTTCTTGGCGAGCTGTGAGGAGCGCCCAGTGAGGGGACGGACTGCGTACGTGCGTCGGAGGAGTTTACGTAATTACGAGTGCAAGTGGAACTGTAACGGACGAACTGGTGAATCGTAATTGTGTGCATTACGTAATTCTGTGTAATTGGCAAGTGTTCAAAAGTAAGTCGGTGGAATTAAAGAACATTTTTGAGTGGTTCAATTGGACTTTTCATTTCACGAATCCACTAAGTCACAATATTTAATGTTGACTCTATCAAAGACCTTAGCCTATATACGGCGAAAGTGAAGAAATGACTATTTTCCATCAATCAACTTCCACATTTTTTTGTTTGTTCTTTTTTTATACAATTTAAGAACTCTTATGAGTATAAGATGTCTATCTGAAGGTAGTTGGTAATTAATACAAAAAATTAATGTGTACACTGCATCCTATTACATCTGCTAGTGATGTAACTGGAGTCATATCTATGACTGCTACGCTATTGATTGTTTCTACTCTTACTTGACTTAAGACACCCTGTATAAAGCAACCGTCTGTTAACAAATTCAACTCCTATCCCAGGAAGAATGTCGTAGCAACACGTTACCCTAAATTTTGCCAACCAGGGAACACATTTCAGAGCTTGTAGTACGTTTGTTGATGGCTCAGTTTTGTCCTTCACAAGGAATAGTGTGTCCAATTCACCTCTCCCAAGAAGCTTGTCGCAGTTGCAAGGTTTTCCAGATGAGAAACAACTGATGGTGACACACTGACTATATTCTCAACTGTAAAATTAAATTTATATCATACAATAATGAACAATGTAGAAATAGTGATAAAATATTCACAATAATATCACTTTGCCACGACAAAAAGCAACTGAAGCTACGATAACATCTGTAAACGACAAAACAGTCGTGTTCTTATCCTGGACATGCTGATCACGTTGTCGCTCCAATCACAGCTGCCGGTGTTCGTCATTTGTTTATATCGCATGTAATCTTACAACAGAGTCAGTATAATTTATTTGAATTCAATTCTCTGATATTATGGTATCGTTGCTCCTCATGGTTATGACATCTGAAAATATATTTCTCATCAGGTGTCAGATATGTTGACCTCGTGCTAATGTATGCTAAATATTTTATTAACTTGGACAAATTAATTCATAATATTAGAGTACATTATTGCCATTGTTAGCCTTATATACACAGATATAACAAATATACACTTATTCACAAATATGATATGATTTACTTGAAAATAAGTAGCATCAGGATTATAAATATGAATTTAGTTTCGAATTTATAACATTGTTGTGGTCAACTAATCACACAATGTACTTGCCGCCTCTCAGTGGTGTCTGACTTACTTTGAAGAGGTCCCGGGTTGGAATGTTGCTCGGAAATATTTGGATAAGGGGTTTCTCCTTATCCTGAAATATGAATATCTGGTAACTCTAAGCTCTATGGATGCTGGGCTCATTTGGCCACCATTTCATTTATCGTCCGTTAAGACTTAATATAGGATGACGTAAAATAAAAAAGGGCAATAAAATTTTGAAATTCTATGTTTTGATATTTAAATTTTATAATCACGTGCTAAATTTAAATATGACCGCATCTCCGGGAGTTCAATTCTGATACAAAAGTCTAGAGCGGAGACAGGAATAGTGAGACAGGCATCCCTGATTGGCTTAGAAAGGTAACACTAACCAAGGTAGTGAAGATAACACTGTTTTTAGTTCATTTTTAGACTAAGATTTTGAAAATGCTGCTTAAAATGGCACATAATGTCATAATCTTTTGATACTTTAGATATGCATAATCAAAAACGTGTTCGTGTAGCAGCCGATAACACGCGTGTTATAGATAGCCCACCCTGATCCTACCCGATTACTTACGCAGATACTTACAAAATGTAAATATGAAAACATATTATACAAGTTAACCAGGTCTGTACTTCTTAGATCCTAACTTTTAACTAGAAAATTCTGAAAGTGAAGGACACTTTGTAGAGCAAGAAGAAATTACTGATTTGGTACACTAATTAAATTTGTCAGAAGAAGAATTTGAATCCAACTTATTCATGTAGAAAATCACTTTTTTATTTTCATGATCAGCTAAAGGTCAAATCCATCAAATAGCGATATACTTCCTAAAATCTCACTAACCTTGTAATCTATACGATGTCGTTATTGTATCTAAAAATATCTAACAAAAGTTGTGTAAAAATAAGATCTAAGGGAAGAGTAGGGAAAGCCATGTGTGACTACAACACATCACTGAAACCTCATTTGTGTTTGATTCACATATAATACAGAACTATACTTAGACTGGGAATATCACTATGTTCCCACCTGTACGTGTGTGAGACTTTGATGTAACCATCTCTGCTCTATGTGAGGCCTGTGTGCGGAGTATAGCTGGAAGTACACCAAAATGTGTCCACTATACGTAGAAACCTATTAGTCTAATAACACAGCATTGTTTCCCCCTGAGGGTCAGCGGTCTACACAGAACATACGTATGGAGCGCCGTCACCCACGACCCACCACAGAGCTGAGGAGGGATGTCCAGCAACTACTTGCAAATGGACACATGCAGCTATTTTTCAGACATCAGGTTTTGTCATTGCGGTACAACTCTGCAGCAGATTTTTGGTACACATGGTTTATATGCAACAGATGTTATACCATCAACTTTTTTTCTTTTTCTTCAATTTACGTCCTCCAACGTTAAGTCATATCGGACGATGAATGGAATGGGTGAAATGATGCTCAAAAGAGACCATGGTCCATGAAGCTTAGAGCTACCCGACATTCGTCTTTCAGGATAAGGGAAAACCCCTGAAAAACCTTATCCAGGTAACTCACCCTAACCGAGATTCTAACCTGGGACGTCTTGAACGTGAGGCAGACACGCTACCATCTACGCTACCGAGGCGGGCTTTTTTTAGTTGTCTAGCAGTGTGAGTACAGTGATAGTTCAGTTGTATGTATTGCTCACCTCAAGATTACTATTTCTTGTTGCCGGATTGGTTTAAGGGGAAAGGTATATACCATTTCATTATTTACTTTATTGAACAGTAAACGATTTCCAAATTATTCTTTGTTGTACTTTGAATGTTCAGATGCCTAACATTTTAAGCAGTAAGACCCTATGAGTTTTTTTCTCTATTTATATGTAAAATTTACGGTAAGTCTTCTTATCAGCATTATTAGAAAGGTTTTCACATATAACACACAACGCTATATTAAAAATCCTCATATTCCTACTGCACAATTGGTTTAAAGGGAAAGATACAAGTATCTACATGAACAGTTTTTCAAGACTACAACGTTTAAGGACGATCGCTTGAAGGACATAAGGTACATACGTAACATGAGTTAGTTTGGTATCTACAGACAAAGATGATAGTAAACATCCGCAATGCTCTTCTTGGTATTTTACCAAATAAACATTTATTAATTAATAATTTCGTCTACCTAAACGGCACATGAAGGTAATAAAGTGACAAGAGAGTCGATAGTACCTCTTACTTGTGGTTTTACTAATTTTAGGAACTGGAGGAAATCCAACAGCTACCCAACACTGATATTTAATGTGCTGTAACGCTACTCTACAAGAATTTTGGAACCAAAGGTAAAGTGATTTGCTGATTAATGTTACTTTTCTTTCTATTGTAAGAGCTACTCTCATGATTTGGATCATCCACGTTCCACTACTACAGGGGAATATGTTTCATTCATCTGGAAATCTGACGAAAATAAAATTAAGGAAACGTTGTAACAAAAATCAGTAATTGTATTGTATCAATTATTACATTATACTAAATATTCGAGGAAGATACAGCTTCTCTGGCAGGAAGACAAACAGTTCAACAAGGTCTACTTGCAGACTGTTCAGTATATTTGTGTACCTGGAAAATGCCCCAGTATATCTGTACATTGAGAACAGCAACCACCGTAAATGATTTGCTGGAAATTAACCGTCATAAATATTTGCATGAGGAAAATTAACTTTCTGAGCAACTGCTTTAAAAATTGCGTCTTAATATGTATTCATAAGAGCAGTTAAAACAGTAAGACCGTTAATTTCAGTGACTACAATGAATGTTCTTAGTGGTTTAAGAGTAAATTATGATTTAGTTTATTTACCTTCAGCTGTACCGCTTAAATATATTACTTTTGAGAAATCCGTGCATTTCATATTGTATATACGCAAGTATATGATATTTTCAAACAATAATATTAAAATGGTATATCAAACTTTTGTGAAAATTAATACGGACTCTCGGTCAGCGCGCGTGTATTGGAGGGAAAAAAGATCGCGCGTGTAGCGGTGAACATATAACACACAACTCTGTACTAAGTAATGCTGGCCTCAACATTTACATGGTTTATCCGGAAAGGTACATTAGAACATGTTTTTCTCCTCCTGCTTTAAAACTGAAAGACACACACACGCACACGAGCGCGCGCGCGCACACACACGCGCACGCGCGCACACACACGCGCACGCGCGCGCACACACACACGCGCACACACACACACAGACACACAGTCACACAGACACACACACACAAACACACACACGACTGGACATTGAAGATCTGAATGTCAGACCTTCCGTCTCGAGCCAGATCAGGGCTAGGACCTCTACTGGCAGTGGAGTGTTTTGTAAGGAAGGATAAAAAAGTCATCCATGATAAAACTATCAGTGACTAGTTGCGCCACTAGCAGTGCATGTGGTCACGTAGTTACGTTATCGCCGGTAGATTGCGCCACGAGTCTATAAGGAATATGAGGATTGAAATTGTCATAGAGAAAACTTCAACCAGGCATTTTAGAGTACTACTTCCATTTGCGAAATTTAGATATTGAGCAGCTTTTGCCTCGTTTCAAAACACTCACAATAGAGACGTTTACAGCTGAAAAATAAATCACTGTTCTCCGTCCTTATGGAAAAGAAGGCTACCATGGTGTGTACTAAATCACGGAGTATGATGACTTATTTCATATTAGAGTTTTTAGTCACGAGTAATTTGCTGTTCGCTCTTGTACTTCCAAGTCACTGTACCTCGGAATAATTTAGTGATAAAGAGATGTGAATGAAGTTCTGCTAAAATTTTTGTCTCGGCTAGAACACATATTAACATAACAATGCTCTTATACAATTTCGTAGAGCAGTTTTCCAGCTTTAAAGCCGTTCAAATCTTGTATTGTCAAAACGTTAACGATTGTTTGGGGGGGGGGGGAATATGTAACACACGTGCCACTTCTTCCACTTCGAGAATTTTGAAGAAAAAAAAAGCTTTCGATACACAAAAATCAATGTTTCTTGTAAATTCTTTATGGTAAGGAGTGATATTGTTGCGTTAAGAATGCAATTCCTTCGAACATTGCACGAATTACGAGTTTCTGGACCAAAGCAATGCGGCAAATGACGATGGTGAGGACGTCTGCCAGAGTGACGACGAGCCATTCGCCATCTCTCTTGAATAATTAACTACGTTAATATTTATAGCCGTTTATTTTGTTGTACTGAAAGGCAAGAACCATTTCTTTGTCTGACTACATCAATTATTCTAAATTATAATGCTGTTCGGAAGAAAGTTAAATCACGAACTTGGAAATGTTGTAGCGAAATTTAATTGTAATATGGTAGAAGAGAAAGTGGGGTTATGGAATATGGTGGTAATATGGAATCCTTGTCTAGCGGTTGTGGTATTTGAGTGACGCCACTCGGATGTCCGTTAAACTACAGCTGACAGTGCTAGTAGACACTTGTATGAGAATGAGTTGTGAATTATTAGTGTATATTACAGTTATTGTAAGAGCTTCAACATAACACTCCAGAAAGTACACTTTAGACGAAATAAATTACATACGTAGATACAAACACAACAACCGACATACAATTCAACCGTCAAATTTGTCAGGAACATAAACAAATTACAGGAAGTGTTGAAAAACTTAAATAAAGGAAGACAGGAATGTAATTTTATTTGTACAACAATGAGCTACATTGGTTATACCGTCCACCTCTCATCAAGAGTGTTCTTAACGGTATATTCACATTTGTAATAAGTATTTATGCAATTATTTACTGTTCATGAATTGCAAAATGGACTTTGCATAAAACTTTGATACTCTCCGTTATATAGGTAAGCTTAGAAACTTATATTTTAAGTACTAAAATTGATTTCTCACTGATCTCTCTGCATGAACTTGCGGTTGATAAGGAAATTTGACAAAAACTATTTAAATATATTGACAAATAGATACTTTGATATTTAGATATATATTGTGGCTTTGTGCGTTCGTGAGATTATAAGTCACAGTTGCGAAAATTCAAAATATTCTTTATTTCCATAGAAATACACTTTGGTCAACACTTAGAGTAGCAGAATTACGTAACATACACAAATACAAACTTTCAAGGTCGTTGACCACAAACAAAAGCGGTCACTTTCAAAATACAGCTGCAGCCACACGATTCAGTTCCAATTATACCCTGTCTACTGACGTGTCGCTATTTCTGATATATACCTCTACTCAGATTTCTAAAATGAACAAGATGGCACTAGAACCTTCTAGTTAACTAACTTTATCTGTTTCGGCAAGCCTTTTATCTCCGCGCTGCGCTGTCTGTCCCTTATCCCCGCGCGGCACAATCTGTCTGTCAGAATCGGCCGCACTTCCTCGCAACAAATGCGGTCGACGACAGAGCACCTAATCTTACGAATATACCTGTTAATTTACTTCTAAGGCACATTGTATTATTCCTGTGATGTAAGAGATGATATTCGAATATGTCAATCATTACTACCACCCGTGAGTTTTGCTCTGAGTCCAAGGTCGGCATTTAAATATTTATTGCATTATTTAATTCCACGTTAGCCGTGTGTAGGCTAAGTTTTCAATGAGTAGAGCCAGACTGAAGAATTCAATGCCACAGCCGGGATTTGAACTACGGATCTCCCCCTTAGCCTACACACGGCTAGTGTGGAAGAAATAATTATTTCCATCAATTTACCTGAGTAACATAGTGGTTTAACTATGAAGCCTGATAAGACTTAAGTACTTACAGCATAATAAGTCGCCACAAAAGGTGCGTGTCTCCTAGCAAATGAGAAGCCCTAGTGGTCTACCAGGAAACTTATGAGTCAGTTGGAGAATTAATGTCATGTCGGAATGTTAGCCATAGTAGCTCATTTGGTTAGAGCAACCGCACGGTGAGTGGAAGATCCGAAGATCCATGGTTCAAATCCCGGCTATGGCATTGAAATTTACAGTCTGGCTCTACTCATTCCAACCTTAACCTACACACATGTTGGCCATAGTAGCTCAGTGGGTTAGAGCAACCGCGCTTATCTCCTGTTAAACATTTCTTAGTACTTTGTATAGTTTAAACAGTTATTCCTTTTAAGCAGCAGGTCCCCATTCGGTTTTTTTTTTGTTTTTTGTTTTTTTTTGTTTTTTTGTTCAGTAGAGGCCCGGCCATCCCACAGCATCATTTTTAAATCATAATAATTGTTTTATTTATCATATTTCTTGCAATTACAACAAAATTTATAAATATCTGAAGAAAATGTATGTCCATAACTTAAGGTAAATACAACAATAGCCTTTTGGAAGAACAGTAATAGAAGAACAACACATCATTTGGTTCAAACATGACACAGAACTAGTTGAATCCAAAATGTTGTATGTGGTGGAGATCGGGATGGGGCGCAGAGGTAAACAAAACGGTGGAACAATACAACAGTAGGTTTCGCAAAGAGCTACTAGGCTTTTCAAGTTCAGCACCTAGGGAAGCAGCTTTAGTAGAATTACGAAAGACAAGAAAGAGAATAACGATGGAAAGAATAATAGAATTGTGGTATAGGTTTTTGGAGAAAGAAGAAGGGGTAGAAGTGAAATCATGCACGAGACAGCAAAAACGTTTACACAACTCAAATAGTTGGTGGGCAGAGATAGGAGGAATTATGGGAAATATAGGAGTGGGACGTAGATGGAGATTAGAGAGAAGGAATGCAAGCGATGTGGGCGGATTGATAAAATGCAGAATAGAAGATATAGAAAGACAGGAAGTATGGAGAAGTCTACAAAATGTGAAGTCACTGCAATTTTCCAAGTAAATAAAAAGAAATTGGGGACGAGAAACATACGCAGATTACTGCAATAGGCAAAAGAGAGAAGAGTTAGCGTGGATGAGAACAGCAACAATACTTCTAAGAGGGATAAGGGGTAGGGAAAAGGGAATTTGTGAAATGTGTGGGGGAAAAGAAAGCATAAAACACTATGTAACAGAATGCGAGGAGGTTGCAATGTGGATGTGTGTAGTGTTTAACGCCCGCTTTTACTACATATGGCATCGCAGGCGGTGACACTGATGATATATGAGGTGAAGTTGGAGCAAAGGTGGAATGAGATGGCGGGGGAAACCGGAGGTAGCCCGCCTCGGTAACGTAGGTGGTGGTGTGCCAGTCCTACTATCAAGAGATCCCGAGTTTGAATCTTGGTCAGGTTGAGTTACCTGAATAAGGTTTTTCCGCGGGTTTCCCTTATCCTTCAAAACAAATGTCGGGTAACTGTAAGCTCCATGGACCCTGGACTCATTTGAGCTTCATTTCACCCAATTCATTCACCGTCCGATCGTCCGATATGACTTAACGTTGGAAGACGTAAATTACAAAAAAAAAAAAAAAAAAAAAAAACAGAGCTCCCGTAGAAAACCCGCCCCAGCGCCGTGTTGTCCAGCAATAATCTCACTTTGCGGTCGCCTGGGATCAAACCCGGGCCGCCTTGGTGAGTTGCAATATGGAGAAAAAGGTTTAGGGAGGAATAATTGGAGAAAGTACAGAAGAAGATAGTAGCTATAGAAATGTTAAAGGGAAGGGAGGAAAAGAAGATAAGAAGTATTGGTGAGTTCTTGCAGAAAGTAAAAGATAAATGGGCCAGAAATGTAGAGAATATGAGAAAGGAAGATGAGGGGGAAGAAAGGGACTGATTCACTAAAAAATGAGGCATGGAAGTTAAGAGCTACCTGGTAGAGCAGAAGACCAAGGTGTCCTGTAAGTCAAGGTAGCAACAAGGTAAAGACAAATAAATGTAGCCTAGATTAGTAAATTGTGAAATTTTTGGAAAATGCACAAGAGAACACAGAAATGAAATGTGTAGTGTTTAACGCCCGCTTTTACTACATACGGCAGCGCGGGCGATGACACTGATGATACATGAGATGAAGATGGAGCACCAGTGGAATGAGATGGTGGGGGAAACCGGAGATCCCGGAGGAAACCCGCCCCAGCGCCGTGTTGTCCACTACAAATCTCACTATGCGGTCACCTGGGATCGAACCCGGGCCGCCTTGGTGAGAGCCAAGCAGTCTAACCACTGAGCTACGGGGCGACTATAGAACACAGAGCTGTGTACAACCTAATACTAGCATAAATATTTACGTCCTGTAAGGGGACAATACATTTGAATACGTTTCTGTCCTTCTGCTTTGAAACTAATATAACAAATATATGGAATGAATCTTTATAAGACATGATGTAACATGAATTAGTATTCATTCACCGGAAGGGAAGAGTTTCTAAAGGCATCCCTGATAAAGCCAAAGGTCGCTGATTCTGCCAGCATAGTGGTAAATGTTCTTTGTCCACAATTGAATTTTGAATTTCACAGAGGCTGCACTATCGAGTACTAAACAGTCATGCCCAGTAGTTTTAGTCGAAATATTATCACTGATTCTCTTTGTGGATAATCAGGAATATGTTTGTTGTCTTCCAGAATGACACTCCTAATTCCATAAGTACTTGCAATAACTTGCTAGTAAATCAGCTTGTCTTCCTACTTGTGCTGTAGTCCAATGTAATATTATCCGTTTTTAAAAATTTCAGCTATGTAGCACATAGTTGACTATAGGCACCCAAATATGAAATGAAACCTTATTCTCCGTCAATTAGTAGATAGTACGCTAGCCTCCTGTTCCTAATCGACGGAGAGCGGTTATATCTTTTTCAGATGTTAACATGTTTATCAAATGTTTTTTGAAAGGAAAGAAAAGCGACTAAACATTTGTTAACTATAAATGAAACTAATATTGTAAATTACAAACTGCTTGATCTTTTTTGGCAATTGCAACCCGCAATGCCTTGGATTCTTCCATAGCGCAATCTATTGTCTGTAGGTTAACTAACTGACGGCCTGCGCTCCTAGTGGCGGAAGCAGCAACTGTAAATACTAACAGGATTACAGTCAATTTCCTGCATTCAGTATGAACTCTTTAAGTAATTGTCTACTTCCTGTGACTAGACACTAATTGATGTTACTTCGTGTCTTATAAACGAATCATTCTGTATATTTGTTATACTAGTCTTAAACTAGGAGGACAAAAACCTGTTCAGAGGTACCTTTCCTCTTAAAACATGTAAATCTTGAGGACATCTTAGTACACAGTTCTGTGTGAAATATAAATCAAACACTTACTGTGTAATTGATTTGTTTTCTGGCATGACTTTTTCTATTCTTCTCTTACTATTGTTGCATAAACTTATTGTTCTTAATCGAGATAATTGAATTGATTCTTTACAAATTTCCTTGTAGTTGCAACAACGGCATTGTAAATGAAGTAATAGTAAAGTTTTAAAAGGTAGGTTCATATGTGAACAAGAATAAACGAATTGCGAATAATTACTTTAAAGTACCCATTTGCACTTTCAAACGGTTAAAATGAATTGATATTGTATATTACTCAAATTCGATAGAGCATCGGAAGGAAACAGAAGGATAAAAACGCTTCTCTCTGAAATGTGAGCCGGTAGCTTCCCCGTACGACTGACAAGCAGCAAAACAATCTCAAGTGACGTAAGGAAGTAAACATAAGGATCCTCTCACTGTAAGAAGGAACACAGGAAAACGGGTTTAGTTGGTAGAACAACCAGTTTACTGATACAATTATTTATTGAACTTGGCCAACATGATGCACATATCATATACAATAAACTTCAGTCTCCTTTCTTTTTCCCTGTTACTTCTTTTACAACCTTACAGCTAGAAAAATAAAATCCAGAAGTAAATAAAAGTTTAGAAATGTAAGAAACAAAACAAAAGAGACAAATGTTGTTGAACACTACAATATAAATCCACTATATGCATCTGCCATTGTAATGCTTGATTAATAGAAAATAATTTACAGAATGAATTAACAAAATAGTCAGAATTCAGAAATAAGTAAACAATAAAATTAGACAGCTGCTATGGCAAATCAAATGGGATAGACCTTGTAGCGAATGTGCATCTTACAGACATAAAATGGCAGAAGGCCGTTAATAAAAAGATTATAAGATACGAAAGAAGTAATTTCACTAAGTCAATACCCGCAAAACAAAAGATACAAAACGTGATATTCTCCAAATTCCATATACAATTCCATAAAATTCTATATAACAAGGTTTAGTATGATAATTCTATATAAAACCTAACTCTATCACAATTATATCACTGTATATACACTTTGAAATCAAATTCCTCTGAATTACGTTTCCCCCTTATTAACTGAAACGTACACAGCGAAACCCGAGAATTTCATGTTCGAAATACAGTTAAATATATGCACAAACACGTGTGGCACCAGAACAGAAGGAAGTATGAAAGCTAAGACAACCTAATGTATGCTATAAGCGGAGGAAAATCCACGATAAGGAAAGCGTAACCATAATAATTGAAAATTGTATAACTGTAAGCCCAACAAGGAAAGCCTAAGAGGCACTTGCAACTTACCCAGGTTCACGAAGTGCCATCCGGTACTCCAGGCACCAGCAAAGGTCACCTCTCTCCTTCGGCTCGCGCATAACCAAAACCACCAATAACACCCGTGTCCCACTCACACACCCAGCCACAGCCGGGCAGCCAATACATGGTCGCCAGCGTGTCCCGGTAAAGGGGTACGTTCAGAAAACAGATCGAGTCGGGCCAGAGAGAGTAAACACCGCGTTAACAACCTGGGTAAGGCTGAAACACAGAGGAGCAGACGGTGCAAAAGGGAATTTGGTATAAAATAAGATTCTTAAAAATCTTATTGGAACAACCTCGGAAGAAGCTGTAAGTAAAAGCAATACACTTTCTTAAGTACCCAGGAACGGCGTAGCGGCTAGCACTTTAGTGTACCCCTTACAAAGAGCGTATTTCGAATCCTTTTATGTTTTCAAAAGTGACTCTAAAGGTTCTTTTAAAATACTCACGAAAATTGAATAAATGTCTTAAATTTCCCAGTAATTGTTTTTGAAATTCCATTTATCCTGAATGACTTTTGCATAACTGGTAAACAGCAATAGCTAAATAAAGCATTACAATATAAATATATATAAAATGCATAATGTACTAACCGACCACGATATGAAAGCACTCGGCGAGACGCGTTACTGAACAGTTACGTTACAAGTGGGCGGAGTACCGCAGGTACAGTGCGGATAACGCAAACATCAACAATACCGAGATGTGACGTGCAGATGTAGTGTAGTTCAACACAGTGCTTCTTCGAACCTTTTCTTCTGCAGTTAAAATTCGAATAGTATAGTGGCAGTTGCAGTGCTCGTTGGGATAAAAGTGACGTGTGCTTGTGAAGAGTTCAATTACGGAAGCACCTACAAAGTTAAAATAGAAAAGTATCCCATTCTGATGCAAAACATACCATATATCAAGATATACAGTTCTGTAGACAAGAAAATAAGGGGAAAATGGTTACTCGTACCCCTTGAAAAAGCAGCAGTTGGGACAGCAAAATTAGTGGGAAATTCTGGGAGAACCGTCATGAACATGAAATGCTTCATCAACTCGGTTTATGGTTACTACTTCGAGGAAAAATCGAAAATCACGCAGAACCATATCTCTTGATAAATTTGATAAATACGTGGTGCTTAGAAAATTTTTGTAGTACTATGAACATAAAAAAGAAATTCCTACTTTGAGGAAACTTCTGAACTTCGCTAAATAAGAAATAAACTTTCAGGGTGGCAAAGAAACATCTAGAAAAAATATTGAAAGAAATTGGGTTTCAATTTAAGAAATTCAAAAATAAACGATCTGTGCTAACGGAGAAACCAAAAATAAATGCAAAACTTGCATAGTACTTAAGGGGTATTAATTAAAATGAAAAAGGGGCCACGTAAACCAGTAGTTTATACAGACGAGGCTTGGGTCTATAATCACTAAACTGTCAAGCAACATGAGGAAGTACCAGGTGTTTTGACTAATACTAGTGCTGGTCAAAGTGCAATTGCACATGCAGGGGGATCCATGGGATTTATTGAGGGAACTCAATTGGTTTACGATTCAAAATCCAAATCAACAGATAACCATGATGAAATTAAAGCGGGTAGATTATAAAAAGTGTGTAGAAGGGAAATTAATATCAAATATTCTACCTGAAAGCATTGTTTTGCTATACCGTACAGGAAAATAAAGCCCCTAAAACTTCATCTCGATAGGCACAGGTTATTTCTTGGCTAACACAAAAGAAAATTAAAAATGACCCGCAACTAACAAAAAATGAGCTTCTAGAGATAGTAAAAATGAATTAAAAAAGCATGTTTATTGACTTGATTTAATAATGCAACAAGGTGATTTCACAGTCTTACGCCTTCCTCCGTAGCACTGTGACCTTAACCCTATAGAGCTATCTGGAATTAAACAAAGATTGCGGCAAGGAAGCACTTCGTTTACTTTGAGTAATCTGAAAGCTATGGCAACAAGCTGCATAGCTCAAATTACACAAACTGATTGTATAGTAGCATGCAGACAAGTGAATGAACTGAGCAAGATTTTAAGCGCCGAGATGGGTTAATGGAGGAAACAATTGAAGATATAATTATAAACGTGGGTCTAGAGAGCAGCGATGATGACGATAAAGACTGCAATAAAGACAAATAAATGTAGACTAAAGTTTGAAATTGTAAAATGTTGAAATATGCACAATAAATCTAATCTAATATAAAATCTACTACCTTCTATTTTGATAGTAATTCCAAGACTTCCAGTATACAAGTAAATCTTGTGAGTATTTTCATAACATATTTAATAACACGTCTAGCACCCTCTGCCCAAATATAGATTGGTTGTATTTCAAATAAGTGGACAAATGTGTGAAACTAAACGTGATATTTGAGGAAGGAGTAAATAAAATTAACAAGACTAAGGAAGAAAGAAACTCTGTGGAGAATTACAATATATTTTAATGAAATATGAATACTCACAAACAAAGCGGAATGTAAACGGCATTGTTATATGTACAAATGTCTTGCTGGTTTCGTTACTTGCCTAGCTCATGTGTGTAGTTATTACTGCAAAGTTTGTGCGTACAGGTTACATGATATAACAAAAATGCTTGTTTATTCTACCATCAACGACAAATATGTTTGTAACAAACTGTCTACTTTTACGAGATTTATATATTTGTGTAATATCTATTGTTGTTTACATTTTATGAAAAATACATAAAAACGATTACATTTGGTATCTGTCATATATTAAACATCGCATCTTAATCCAGGGCATTAGTCACTTCATATAGAAACAGTTCTAAAAGTCTTCTATGGAACGTACAGTTTAATGAATAATAACCAGGGTGAGGACTGAGCAGTGACGATACTATAATATCAGTGATCTTCAATTGGAAGTGAAGTTTCTTTACTAAAAGTTACTCTGACAGACAAATACGATTCTTAAAAACTTTTGATTGTGCACCTCACTAAGTAAGACAGACTCCGTACGTTGTCAAATCTCGGTACCATTCTCTTCCATGTGAAGGTTTTGTAGAAAATCCTTCATCACAAATTAGCTTATACATTGAAACAACTTTTTATTGTATAGTTTTCTCAATAATCTTATATAATGATATTTACACTAAATGTTTAACGCATTTAGAAGTCAAATTTATTATGTCAACTATATATACTTATCAGGGAATAGCAGTATCAACTCCCATCATCATGAATATCATTTGTATAACCGGAGCAGATTTTACAATTCTCTTTCTCTCCTTGTGTACCTCAATTTCTCTGTGCTAAACATTTCCGAATTGTTCAGTGTACGTTCAAGTACATCCCTTTTAGGTACTAAGTCGTTATTTGGTTTTTTCCCAGAAAATGTATCCTACTTAACATAACGTAAATACAACAATAACCTTTGGAAGAATAGTAACAGAACAGCGACATGTCATTTGATTCATAAATAACTCAGAACTGAGTACTAAGTAAATCTAGCCTCAAAATTTACATGGTGTAGGGGGAGAGGTACGTTTGAAAACCTTCTCGTCCTGCTGCTTTAAAACTAATATAATATACAAAATGGTCCGTTTATAAGACATGAAGTAACATGAGTCAGTATACAGTCACCGGACGCGGAAAATTTGTAATGCCATCCATGATAAAAGCAACAGTCACTAATTCCGCCACTAGCAGCGCTTGTGGTCACGTAGTTAACTCATCGCCGATAGATTCCGCCATAGGAGAATCAGGACGCTGCATATTGCAATTGCCAAATAAACAAAAACGGTTTATTACTTAAAATATTGCTTCCATTTAAGACAAATACTTGTCTAGCAGCTACTCCTTGCTTTCAAAAGACACTTGATAAAGACGTTTATACTTGAAAAATAAATGTCTGCTCTCCCTCGGTCAGGAACAGAAAGCTACTATTCCTTCTACTAGTTCATGGAACTTTCCAAGTTTTACTTCATGTTAGGGTTAGTATTAGAACTTGTACAGGGGATTTCTTGTATATTTTGATGCACAATTTCGACAAATTCTATTGGGCAACTATGCTGTTATATTGAAAGTTTTGGATCTGTTTAGTTGCTTATGGAACATTTCTGTTTGATGATTTGTTATTATTTAACACCATATTATTCTTTGTTCTAGAAGTTTTCTAATGCACTTCTAAATACACATACGTAGATAGATATTTAATACGGATATCTGAAAAGAAATTTGCAATAGCAATAACTTCGTACACAGAAAAACAAAATTAAAAATAGAAGCAGTAAGTCTATTATTACTAATAACAAAATAAGTAAATTAGCCATAAGTATAAGCACAAATGTACAAGAAATCAGGAAAGACCGAAGAAAAGGTGGGCTTGTATACAACATACATATAGCTTCTGTTAAACTCATTTCTCCAAGGGCTTTCCGTTTTCTTGCATTGTCTGCAACACCGTGTAGTTAATAGCACAGATAATTGTTACATTTAACCATTCTTTCATCATGTTGGCTAAATGTAGTCTTCTATATACACGAAGTGAGTAACAAGTTAAAATTAGCCGCCACGACACCATATATGTACGAACATGGACAACTTAGTTTCCATACCCTCTGGACAGTGAACGCCTGAATGATACTGACCCGCGAAAAATGTACAGTTAATTCCTTGAAATTTAGTAGGTACGTGTTTTTTTAGCAGGAAGGAAAAGGGAACAAGGAATTTACCAGCATTAATATATCTGTAAGATAAATGCAGATAAGCCAAAGTGGGCTTGACAATCTTTACTATATGTGGTACAAGAAGTTTTTCGAATCCAAATAACCAGTAACGTCTCAATATGAAATATGTTCAACATAGCAATAAACTGATATATCAAATAACACTTAAATTTGAACCCTAAAACACAATTAAACTGTCATATTTCGTGATATATTAGATAGAACCGTAGCTTCCCGTTCCATAATGACGGGCTTGCAGTGAGTTCTCCCTTCAGGTGTAAACATCTATCGCCCATCTTTACTAAAGAGAGGAAAGCTGCTAAATATTTATTTACCGTAAATGAAAGTAATATTTTAAATCCATACTTGCCTGAACCTTTTCGGCACTTTTGATCCGCAATGTCCTGATTCTTACATCAGGCCCATTTATCGGCTGTTGCTTAACTACCGGACCCCATGCGCTCCTCGTGGCGGAGTCAGTAACTTTAAAATGTAATACCATTACAGAAATTTTATCATGATGTCTGTAGGAAATATCTGGTGACTGGATACTAACTGTATTCATATACATGGTAAACACAAAGCCATACATCAAAAAGCTATTTATACAATAACTTTTATCTCGAGTGATGTAAAGTAAATGGGACAATAAGCTGTTTAAAAATAGTTTGTTCAGGAATGAGTAGAAAGAGTAAATGAAAGTATTATATAATTCGTAAGAGTCCAGGGAAGTACCGGATAAGCTAGTGATGTACAAAGTCGAGTGTAGAGATCGCATTAAGTACAAACTTGGTAGAAATACTCTCTAATCTTAAATTTTGAAAGGCAGAGTGAACCTTAAAAATACAATACCATAGCCGGGATTTGAACCACGGATCTTACAGTCACGGGTCCATTTACTCTAACCACTGAGCTACCATAGCAGCATGTCATTATGAAATTGAATTCAAAGACGTTTAAAACTGTTGGTAATCATCGGAAGTTGTGAAGTTATTAATATTTTAAAAGTTTACAGATCTTAAATATGACCACATATTTCTGTTTCTGCATACAAAAATAGCATATATCGTTATTTATTCGGTTGGCAGAAAAAAGTTAAATCAAAAATGGAAATTATGTAGCAAAATTAATTTTAATATGGAAGATGTCGTTTATTCGAAACATGTTACATGTCGTCCAAAACAATTACACAATGTGTCTCCAATATGTTATCATCAACGTGTCCATCATTATTATTTAACAAGAGCTTAGAGCTGAACCTTTATTTTTATTTTGCTGCACACATTGTTAGCAATATTGCCCGTCCATGTGGTGTAGTACCTATGACTCATGTTTAAAAAGTGCCACTACTTCAATATAAGTATTACTTCCTTACTATAACTTTGTTAGCTGACCACACAATACACTTATGCTTGTCTCTGTAACGTAGGAGTTAGCCTGTCTGCCCATGTCAAGATTTCTCGAGTTGGAATTTCGGTCAGTGTGAGTTATCTGGATACAGGCTTTTCCTTATCCTCAAAGGTAAGTATCTGGTAACACTAAGCTTTATGTACCCTGGGCTCATTTGAGAACCGTTTCACACTTTTCATTCATTCTTCGACTTTACTTAACGCTGGTGGATGTATATTTTTAAAAAAGGCATAATACAAATTCCGATATTCTATTATTTAATAAATAGACTTTATAACCACGTGCTTATAATAAATATAACGGTATCTCAGACTACTGCAATGTTAATGTACACTTCTGGGAGAGTAAAGAGGGAGACGGATAGTGAGACAGGATTCCCTGGTAAGTTCAGGTAGGTTATGAGTGCTATCGTTTCTCTTTTGGGTAGATAGCTTAGCCACCTCATAGAATAATGTTCATGGTGTTCCGGTCACTTCTCTACGACAGTTAGTTTCAGAGTGAGCAAAATGTAAAAATGTTTGATTTGAATCGCTGATATGAAAAGACAAATTAGTCCTTCTTTTATAGTTTTGAGAAAAAGTACTGAATATCGTGGATAGTGGACATCTTGTTCACTTATATTCTGCACAGAACTTGTAGAACTATTCGTTAGTAATTTATTCGATTACTCAGTGACCTCAAATTTGCATGTCTGATGTACTGAGATGTTTTATACCGCGGACGTATTTCCCTTTTATAATAATTATGGGATATTCAGTAGAAAACAACAAAATTGGCCGTTACTTGTTCATTTTTGGACTTAGGAAACAATGTAATTGTGCAATAAATCTGTAATGAGGTTAATGAACATATTGTACTATGTGGAAATACTCTTACTGAATTAATGTCAGCATCTACTCTTCATCATCTTGGACTTCAGTCTTTGGCCATGTCAAAATGTTCTGGTGGCGGTGGAGATGTTCATGTGGGAGGTACTGTTCTATTCTTTAATATCTAGTATTTTCTGTGTGTTGATGGAGAGCACAGATGCTTCATAACATTTCTTGAAAGGTAGATCTGGACGTGCCTTTCCCTTTTCCCAATATAAAATAGTAATGCACAAATCCATCAACATACTAACGTGCCGCGAGATAACCATCATGTTCTCTATCATACGTTACATGTTTATACTTGGAAACAGTCACACCAGTCCCACAATGAGAACTGACAGGACGAGCAATTGTCTTCTTAAAACAGTTCTGACACCAGGTTTTGAAATCCGTGAGGTTCGCCGTGACTGTTACTGTTGTCATGAAAGCATTTGAGCGTTTCCTAGCTGATAATATAAGTTAAAGATATTCAGATGTTATATGCACTGTATCATGGCGACGGACATCAAAGTCGCGGTCACACGGCAACAAAGAGTGATCGCTTTCTAAAAACTACTGCTGAATGACATTGAATCTTACTGCCATTGTCAATGATAATAAAAATCGCACAACTGTATGATTCCTATTTTGACCTCCGCACGAATCACTAAAGAAATAGAGCGCCTTCGCAATTGGTGGAAGATCAGAAAGGTAAACTTTCTAAAAGTTATACACCTCATCTGGTCCTCGTTTAGCCACACCTTCGTGGTATAAATAAAAGTGTGCATTATCTGATTTCAGGCATATATACTGAGAAATAAAGCCACAATTTTCTCAGATAAAGCATTTCCTGTACAGGCAAAGCTCGAAGTTGAATATTCTACATATAATCCCAAACTACAGCTAGAGTATCTTCTTCGCATATTGAATTTGTATGGGAGTTGAAGATTAAATCACCCATTTTGAAATGCTTTACATCAGCAGTGTACCAGGACTGTTGCACCCGAAACTGCATAACTGCCACAATTAATCAAAGTTTTTTTTCCGTTTCAGCACACCTAACACGATATTACATTTAGATTGAGCATTTTCCGGGAATAGGATACTAAAGTTTCGAAGAAATTCCGTTCATCTGAAATTGCTTCCTACTTGGAAATACTTTCTCTACAATTTTGTGTACACAACAAATTTCTCTACTGAGTTTAATTAATACAGCATACGTCTTATACACAGATACTGCCATACATGTCTTATACATAACATAAAATTATATATATATTAATATTGCATTTACTGTAAAATCGAAACCGGAAATGGATAAATGACTGCTAAACAAGATGTTTTACATCTCAGTGAAGTGCACAACTTATGGAATATATATTGATGTGCTTTAGTCACTTTTATAATATCGCGCTTGTACGTACAAATGTGGAAATAAGTAATGAAAACTATCTTGAGAAACAACAGACAAATTATGGAATAAGTTCTTCAAAAATAGTAAACAGAGCAGTTGTATAAAAAAAAAAACAGACGTTTATATTCACATATATAACACAGAACTATGTTCTAAGGAGTACTACTCTCTGTATTTACATTTCTGCTTCCGGCTTGGTTTCAGTTGTCGGCACACTACCCATAGGGAGCAGCACGGTATAATCAGTATTGTCGTGAGGCATTGTTGTGAAGGGCGCGGCTGGCGCGCTCATAGAGACACATAGCGCCGCGCGGAGATAAAAGCTTGCCGAAACGGAGAAAGAGACAGATGTGTGAATGGTTCGTATTTCTTGATTGTTAGGGAACATTCCACAAATTTCTATAACAATGGGTGGAGATATAGAAGCCGCGGCCAATTTGTCGGGTGCCAGTCGTAATTGGACTCGATAATCCTGTGCGTGCAGCTGTGATTTGAAAGTGAACTCTTGTTTGTGGTCGAGTGACGGACGACCTTGTAGGTTGTATTTGTGTATGTTACGTAATTTGGCTGCTCAGGGCTGTACAAAATGTGTCTTTCTACGGAAATAAAGAGAATTTTGAATTTCAGCAAACTGGACTTAAAATTTCATGGACCCACAATGTCACAATATGCTGTGACTTGGAATTGTCCAATTGTACTAATATTTCGTTCATCTAATAAATAAGATTACAAGCGAATGTAGGGCTCGTCAATAAAAGTTGCTTCAACTCTTTACCATGAAGTAAAAGTAAAACAAGAGTAGGGACCTGAAGATATCTCGTCATACTCAAGATGGGACATGGGACAGTTATAGAAAAGTAGGGACAATCCCTACAAATTAGGAAAGGAGTTCAAATCTTGTAAACGTTTTATCCTTCCATCATTATATTCTGTATATTTTCATGCGGTAAAGTTTAACAACGTTTGACGTGCTGTAAGTGCAAGTCTGTGCCACTGCATTATTGAACAAAGGTGCTATGTCTGCCAGAGCACGTGTAGAAGATTGGATTTATAAAAACAGAGAATGTTTTATATAGGAAGTTTGCTTTATGAATAACACACTGATGTCTTATCTCTATTACTCATATTCAGGCGCATTGAAAAATAAAAGCACTAATTAAATAATTTAACTATCAGAAGTTAACAACATTAAAGAACATCTGTTACTCCTTAAGCCTCAACCACAAGGCAAGTGAACATTTTATTTCGTATTGACTTTGTGTAATATAATTTAATATTGTAAGTTAGACACGTACGTGTTATGTTACCAGAAAAGAAAAAGGAACGAAGTATCTACCAGCAATAACTCTCTGTGAGATAAATACAAACATGGGAGAGTGTGCTTGAGAGTCTCTGCTATATGAATTACGGTATGATGATATATATAAGGGCGCTCAACTACGGCGGTCATCAGCGCCCTTTAAAAAACTAGTCATGGCAAAAGCCAGATATAAAACTGTCTAAAAACTATAGAAGTGTAACAAAACCTATTAAAAATACACGTACATAAAAAACATCAATCAGAACCTACTAAAAATTTCTTTCGCTAAATCTTAAACTCTAAACTAGACAAGAATCTAAAAACCTTCTCCGTGGGTCTCCATGCACGGCCTACAAGTGGGTGGGCCTGTTGACCGTCTCCCTCAACCACGAAGAGGAGCCCACACGAAGGAGACTGTTGGCTCGGGACCCCGGGTGTGCCGAACCCGTACCTAACAAAGTAGAACAGTAGCTTCTGAATATGTAATATATTTTTAAAAATAATCAACATAGCTCAAATTTAGCTCATCGAAGGAGAGACATATTAAAGCATATAACAAAAACTTGTCATGCTCGGTGATCTAGTAGATAGAATCGTAGCTTCCAGTTCCATAATGACCGACAGCCGTGATCTTTTCTTTCAGGTGTAAACATCTCCAACATCGGCCCTATCAAATGACACTATGTTGAGCGGCCACGCTTCTTCGCAACATATTTAGCGGTGAAAGCGGAGTTGACGTCGCACCAACACTACCTGTCTTCCCCTGGGTAGATTGTCCACCCCTCATCAATGACTGCATATTCACTTTGGTAGCGGACGAAGGTTGGGAGGAGTGCTCATCGCGGAGTGAAGATTGGACGGAAGAAGAAAAAAACTACTGTAGCTCGCAGGAAGACGTCCCCGGTTCCTAAACAACCATCGCCGTAGTCTTCACCAGGCAGCTCACGTGCCTCGTCTCCCGCCCCGCTGCCAATACCGGCAACTGACCGGGGAACTCACGGTGCCCTGAAAGAGAAATTCTGGGCAATTGCAACTGAGAAAGACGGCCACACCACATCCGACACGCAACAGGCAGACGCCAGCTCGCCCTCACCTGTCTACTCTACAGCGACTACCGCAACGCAAAAGACTGCACCACCAGCACTGAAACAGCAGTTCGCAGATACTTCACCTGCAGAAGCACAAACACCGGAGCAGCCAAACGCTACTGTTCAGCGGCTTTCCTACGCCGCTGCAGCACAGCAGACACCACAAAGATCTTTGCATTCCTCACCAGCGCCAGCCCCCTTCACAGGAGCCTGCACTGTGGTCATCAGCGGGGTACCCCGTGATCTCCCGTGCAGATTTTTTCTCTCCGCCGCAAATCAGAGATGGCCCTCTGCTTGGAGAACCAACCGAATAATATCGAGAATGGGCACCACCAGGCTAGTACGCCTGCATCTGGCCGACAGATCGGAGATGGATGATGCCTTGAGGACGGGACTGCCCTTATTAGGGCGCTGTCTCATAATCTAGGCAAGCCAGTTAAAACGACAAGTCCAGTGTTGGGGCTACTACGCCTCCAACTGCACCGCACCTCCTAAATGCCACTACTAGCTCTGCAGGCTAGTACCCGGGACTTATTAGGCAACCCTCTACTCCCTCCGGGCGGCCATAGCCTGGCCGGAGGTACCCAATTCCCCGTGGGTGTTGGAAGCACACTGCCCCCTCGATTCTAACCCCATCCGAACAACTCCCTGACGGGAAGGGCTTGGCAGTTCGGCCCAAGATTCCCTTATTAACGTCAGAGGTACCACGAGAGCTAAGGGTCTGCAGCGCCCGCACCTCGGCAGCTGAAGGGGGCTCTCCAACAACAGCTTCAACAGCTCAACACCAGTGACCAATCATCTTCTGTGAAGTAAAAGCGTTTGTTCTTGGAGGAGAGCCATTCACACATAGGCGCCAAACTCGACCAGCTCCTAGACCGCAACCAACAGCTCAACAACATGGTTGAGCAGCAAATACAATCACAGACGGACAACTTTAATATCTCTCTTCGGGACCGCATACGGAGACTACATGGACACGACAGCTCCCAGCAAGGAAGATTACCCTTAGAGCCCAAGAGAATGTACGTCCAATACACTTCGTGCCATGCTCAGGATCTCGGTCATGGTCATGGCCAAGGAAACCTACCCTTACGCGCTCCCGCACACTGTGCAGCAGCATAAGATGACGCTACTACTGGAGGTGCTAATGCGGAACTCCGTAAACAGCAGAAGTACAACTGCCATCCCAAACACCATCCTTAAATGTCTCCTTCTAATTCTTTGTTATTGTTGAAATAAATCTCAAAAACACTTTCGTATTAAGTATTTTAACCAACCATTTGCCGTGCATGAGATATAAAATGGATATTGGATAAAATTTGGATACTATCTGTTATATGGAAAAACTTAGAAATGTATGTTTATGTATTAATATCGATTTCTGACTGATGCCTCAGCATGAACCTGCAACTAAATAACGTTTTTTAATTACTGATATTGAACGTCCTGCAATAAATACTGTGTGGGTGAGGCCAATGTTGTTGGATGTAGATTGTCCGTAAGTCAAGCCTGGTATGTTGTATTGTATTGTATTTATTTCATCCTTTGGACCATAATACATATGTTATAGGACGAGACAGTTCAAGATACCAAGATATATATATAAAGTTACATAAGACTAAAAACTGTAACAGATACAGGATCCAACAAAAGTCTAAAGTAGAAAAAGCAAATAAAGTTACAATTTCTGACAAAGTCAATTTTTCATTATTAATATTACTTGTTCATAGTCAATTCTACAACATTAGAATCTAATTTACAGAAATTAATTTACATAGTCAAGTTCAAGTTGATAGGTAAATGTGACAAAAATGACTTAAAGATAATGAAAGATGACTAGAGTAACACTAGGTTAACGACTGTTTTATTCGGACTCTGTCCATTAAGTCACGAGATGAGAAGTATGATAAATTTTGCGGTTATTTATTACATATGTATAAGATGATCATACTACCCTACATTTTGACAGTTACTGCACAGACTTACAGCATACAACTAATGAGTGTGAGTCTTTTCATAGCAAAATAATTCCTCATGATCTTAATAAACCAAAGCATTTTCTTTTTATTAAAGCATATCTACAAATTCCCCTTCTGTCCTCATCCCTCGGGTTAAACATTTCTAAATTGCTGTTCTTTGTATAAGTTCTAACAGTTATCCCTTTTCAGTAATAAGTCTCTATTCGCTTTTTTTCTTAGTGAGATGAGGTTCGGTCGTCCCACGGCGATATCATTTTAAAAACATGTTTATCGTTTCATTTAATAACATCATTCTTGTAATTATGAGAAAATTTACAAATATCCAAATAAAATGTATCTCGACTAAGCTAAGGTAAATACAATAACCTTTGGAAGAATAGTGATAGACATCACTTAATTCACATATAACACAAAGCTGTTTACTGAATAAAGTTGACTTTAAAATTTACATGGTTTAAGGGGAAAGGGACATTTGAACATGTTTTTGTCCTCCTACTTTAAAATACAACAAACATACACCATGATCTGTTTATAAGGAATGAAGACACCGGAGCGGGACTATCTCTAAACCAACAGTCATTGATTCCACCACTAGGTGCACATGTGGTCAAGTAGTTAACTCTCTTCCGATAGATTGCTCTAGGAGGCAATCAAGACGCTGTGGATAGGAATTGCCAAAAGAACTTCAAGCAGTTTGTGATTTTAAATATTGATTTCATTTATAGCAAATAAATCTTTAGTAGCTTTTGTGTTCTTTCAAAGAACTGATAGTACTGATGTTTATGCCTGAAAAATAAATCACTGCTCTCCGTCCGTTAGGAACGTAAACCGAGCGTGCCGTCTACTAGATCACGCAGTATGACAAGTTTTACTCTATATCAGAGGTTTCAATTTTGTTGAAATACTGTACTTTTGTGAATGTATTATTTTAGGGCGAATACTTTGCTCTGCTGAAAATTCTGAACCTTTTAAATCTTGCATCTATTGCATTGAAATTCTGATATTTACTGTCATTCAAGAACCATGTGTACTTTTGTGAATGTATTATTTTAGGGCGAATACTTTGCTCTGCTGAAAATTCTGGACCTTTTAAATCTTGCATCTATTGCATTGAAATTCTGAAATTTACTGTCATTCAAGAACCATGTGTTTCTACAAGTCTTCTCATGCATTTCTATATATTATTGACATCTACTTTGATGACATCTATTTAATACAGACATCGGAGACGAAATTTATGAGTGGGTGCACTAAATATGATAAAATGTGGTGTCAAGACAGTAGGAAAGTATTACAAGTGAAATAAATAAATCATTTTATTGCCAATGACAGAAATAAATGGGAAAGTATGTCAGTTATTAATAACAGAATACCTAAAATAGCCACAAACTCAAAGGTACAAGAAACCATAGAGGGTCGAAGAAGAGATGGACAGAACAAATTGGAGCCGGAACGGATTGAATGTCCAAAGCCGTAAAGTAGAAGATTGGTACTTATATAATGAGTAATTCTCTGACCGATACACAAACATTATACCATATTTGGCTTGTAACATACTCAATATGACACACTTAAAGTAATAAACAAATAACATCTTTACATACATAGCAGAGACTCTCAAGACAACTTCGCCACGTTTGTATTTATATGCCACAGAGACTTATTGCTGATAAACTGTTTTGTTCCATTCTCTTTCCTGCTAACACGTAAAAATGTGCAGTGTTTGACTCAAGATAATAAATTATCATTAGGCTGGGAACTTGAGATATCCTCTCTTTCGGAGTTATTCAAAAAATGTAGAATTGAATATAAATTTATTCCTCTTAAAAATGAACCAATATTTCGTACCTTTACTTTGCAGTGTTGGGGCGTTTAGTGACTGTTGCTCATTTTTGTAGGAAATGTATTTTCATTTTCTACAGCGTTAAGCATTTAACACACCTTTTTACCTTATTCACATGGTAAAGTAATTGTTGAAACTGCTTACTAAATTCTGCTGTGTGTAGTATACTGATGGTCTCTTACGTGTTTACGCAGTTATCTTTATCGATATAGATAGTAATTAGACATAGTGTTTATACTCACTTAAAACGTCTCAAACATGCAAGCATTTATCTATAAAATATTTAAAATGTTCTAATATGCACTATATATAGGTAAACAATTTGATACATTTACTCGCGTCGAATATTCTTCCTTATATTGCTTCATCGTGGAGGAGATAATTTGATTTGTAGTAGATGATTATCATTTTTCCAAATTTTCAGTATTAAATGTAGAACCTTTGTCAGATAATATGGAGAGAGGGGCCTCTCATCATCCACAGACCTGATTGGACAGAAGCTATAGCACTAGAAAGCTCTGAAGGAATTTCTCCTGCAAGCATCATACTGTCGCCTTGGAGATATTTGCTAACAGAACATAAAATATTAATATCCGGATTTTTTTTTTTTTTTTGTAATACACTGTACAGTTTTCTCGGGTTGTCAGTCGATTGCTGGGAAGTAGGTTAATTCCATTCCTCGAATTTCCTGTCCCTTCATTAATTTCCATTATCATTTCACATTATCTCTCATCTGGTGGCTGTTTAAGGCTCGAAGTATTGGCAGATGTCTCGGTGCCGCATGGTATGGTGATATGCTCTGTGTAAACCATTTCCTCCTCCGGTAGGACAGTGCCGGTCTCCTCACATAGGTCTCGTGGTGAGACAGTTACCCAACCGCAGTAGTTTGATGTCTCTTTTATTCTGGTCAGCCGGGGAAAGTGTCCATCAAAGTGATATGTAGGGACCTTGACCTCTGCACTATCGTAACACCTTGGATCGACCGCCATCTGTGTCTTCTCGCCTCATCCTTCATCTACGGGTATGATCACTTGATGGCATAGAAACATTAAACCAAGTGTGGTTTCCGTAACTAATCCGGTCCGAACTCATCTGTTTTCCTATTCAAAAGAGCAGTAAAAGTGAAAGTTGCTCGTATTCTTCTCTTCTTAAAATTTCGACGGGAAATAAATGTACGAATCATTGATGGAGCAAACATGAAACTTTAATGCCGTGGTTCAAATCCCAGCCGTGGCTTTGAATTTTTCATATTGACTATATCTATCAAAAACCTTAGTTTATATATACGGCTAGTGTGAAGAAATGAATAATATCCATCAATTAACTAAAATAATAAGAGTTAAATGATGAAGCCTGGGACTTAAGTACTTACGACAGTAAGTCGCTACAAACGGTGTTTCTTGGATGCGAGAGACCCTAGTGGTCTACCGGGGAAATATACAAGTCAAATGGAGAATTTAATGTCATGACGGCCAATTGGCCCTGGTAGCTCAATGGGTTACATTGACTCAACGGAAACCAGGAGATTCGTGGTTCAAATCCCGGTCGTGGAATTGAACTTTTCATGTTGACTCTATCTCTCAAAAACCTTGGCCTACATACGGCTTGTGTGAAGAGATGATTAATTTCCATCAATTAACTAAAAAAAGTACGAATTATTGCACAAATATGCAGATTAGTTAAATATGCACTAACGCCTCAACTGTCCACTTAAATGCATTACAAAACTTCCTTAACAAGCTCCTTTCAATTTATAATAAATTTATTACATGCATATGTTTAACCGTCAAGGAATAAAAGATGCCATTTCGCAAAATTTCAGGTTTTAGCAATTATAGTAAAAGACTGACACATAATCCACTGATTATTTGAGCTCAAATAAATACATTTTGAAGTGGCTGGATATGTGAACAAAACATATTTGAAGCAAGAAGACAAATCAATTTACAAAAGGATATTAATTAATAACAATCTTTCGTGTACGTGAAGACATTAAACTCGCATATCATGTGTTCATTATGTACCAGATGATATCTGCTGGCGCACTTTGTAACCTGTTTTATTCATGTAGTCATTGATTACCCCACTAGGTGCGCATGAAGTAGGGTTTTTGCCCAACACCGTTAGATGGTGCTAAGAATGCGTCAGGACACTGCAGTTAGAGAAACCAAAAAAGTTAAAGGCTAAGGATATGAAATTATATTATCTGCAATTCAGCTCTATATTATGTTTTCTTACTTATTAAAAGAAGTCAATGAAAAGATCTTTATATCTGGATATAAAACTTCTTTCTCTGTTAGAGTGGAACTGAAAGCTCTAATGATAGCTACTAGTTTACGGAAGAGACTGAGTTTTGCTTATTATTAAATACAATACTGTTCCAAGATTGTTGGTAACTAAAACCCAAGGCAACTAGAGTACTCAGGTAGGCCATTCCGGAGAGTCGCGGTGCCATTGGCTAACGCGCATGACGTCACTGAGAATACAGTTCCACCGCGAGAGTTAAACACTAGCCCCACAGTGTGTGTTATTTAAGCTCTGCTACGTGTAAAATCGGAAGGAATAAACATCCACTTGTGTATTATAATTAAGGTTCTTTCTAGCAGTTGTATTAAGAGTTTAAAACATGTTACTATTCATATGCACTTAATCAGTGTAGCTCAAGAAAATGACGAAGCAACCCATTGAAGACTTTTCTTTGCTGCAAGTTTCCTGATCATTTCTGCCTTCGCTCTTTTAAGTGCCTAATTCTAATGAAGGTTCTTCTCCTCACATTAAGGGAGATCACTTTGTGATGAATTTCGGGAAACTTGGAACTTATTATAGAAATTAAGTTTTGCATCACTCCATTACACTTCGCAGCACTTTGTCCATGGAATCTAAAAAATATTACTTCTGTACCTTGTTCTGCCGTTTCAAAACACTGTTTTCTTTCTTCAGGGCTTGCATCTGAGTCTAGTCTAATTATTTCCTCTTCAGCAACAACAGAGTGGTCAGGAGCTACCTCCGTGCTGGTCGACGAGTCAATTTTTTTTTTGGGGGGGGGGGAGATAAAGATATTATAGTAGACAGCGCCCTCTTTCGCATGGTCCTAACTTCGCACCGGCGATCTCTTTCTGATATTGCCTATTAATAAAACAGTTTTATTATTTATTATTATTAATTATTATTATTGTTGTTATTATTATTGTTATTGTTGTTATTGTTTATTATTACTGTTACTATTATTACTATTATTATTACTATTATTATTACTATTATTATTACTATTATTATTACTATTATTATTACTATTATTACTATTATTACTATTATTACTATTATTATTATTACTATTATTATTATTATTATTATTATTATTATTATTATTATTATTATTATTATTATTATTATTATTATTATTATTATTATTATTATTATTATTATTATTATTATTATTATTATTATTATTATTATTATTATTATTATTATTATTATTATTATTATTATTATTATTATTATTATTATTATTATTATTATTATTATTATTATTATTATTATTATTATTATTATTATTATTATTATTATTATTATTATTATTATTATTATTATTATTATTATTATTATTATTATTATTATTATTATTATTATTATTATTATTATTATTATTATTATTATTATTATTATTATTATTATTATTATTATTATTATTATTATTATTATTATTATTATTATTATTATTATTATTATTATTATTATTATTATTATTATTATTATTATTATTATTATTATTATTATTATTATTATTATTATTATTATTATTATTAGTATTATTATTAGTATTATTATTATTATTATTATTATTATTATTATTATTATTATTATTATTATTATTATTATTATTATTATTATTATTATTATTATTATTATTATTATTATTATTATTATTATTATTATTATTATTATTATTATTATTATTATTATTATTATTATTATTATTATTATTATTATTATTATTATTATTATTATTATTATTATTATTATTATTATTATTATTATTATTATTATTATTATTATTATTATGATTATGATGATTATGATGATTATGATGATTATGATGATTATGATGATTATGATTATTATGATTATTATGATTATTATGATTATTATGATTATTATTATTATTATTATTATTATTATTATTATTATTATTATTATTATTATTATTATTATTATTATTATTATTATTATTATTATTATTATTATTATTATTATTATTATTATTATTATTATTATTATTATTATTATTATTATTATTATTATTATTATTATTATTATTATTATTGTTATTGTTATTGTTATTGTTATTGTTATTATTATTATTGTTATTGTTATTGTTATTATTATTATTATTATTATTATTATTATTATTATTATTATTATTATTATTATTATTATTATTATTATTATTATTATTATTATTATTATTATTATTATTATTATTATTATTATTATTATTATTATTATTATTATTATTATTATTATTATTATTATTATTATTATTATTATTATTATTATTATTATTATTATTATTATTATTATTATTATTATTATTATTATTATTATTATTATTATTATTATTATTATTATTATTATTATTATTATTATTATTATTATTATTATTATTATTATTATTATTATTATTATTATTATTATTATTATTATTACACGCATCAAACTTTTCTTATAAAAAAGGAGCGAATAAACTCAGTGTACACATAGAAACAAATACATAAATGGAATGTGTATCTGATAATTACCTGCAAATTGGTTTTGCTGGTACTTGCTACTACCGCCTCAAATACATCCCCATGCCAATTAGGAATTTCCTATGACGGTACAGCGTCGCCCTTTAATTTTCTTTTCAGCGGCAAACCTAACAGCTCGTTTTTTAAATCACGTTCATAGTTTTCGGGCAGGAAGTGATTGGGACAAATCCTTGCACTATTCACATTAACCGGATCAGTCCTTTTACAGCGTAAAACCCACTTGCGCTATAGTTCTCGATCTTTAGGCAAACAATGGAAAATCACATTCGTAGTTTTATACGAAGCATGTTTGCTTTCAGCAACAGCGCAATGGTTTCTACTTTTACTCATAATGCTACGACAAAAGCCACAGACAATAACTACAATAGCTCATAAACAACTGCATCTCGTTTATTTCATCAGAAGGATTGTGGAATTTGCATGCATCAGTGCCTTATCTTATTTAATAATGTGCTATCATAATATTGCATTACGCACATTCACGTGTAGGCGCTCTTGCGTTGTATTCTCAGTGACGTCACGCCCCTCAGTCAGCAGTGACAGTGTTTCGCGCGGGAAGGCGGGAATGGCCTGCCCTGACTAAAACCAGGTAGTATTATTTGGAGGTTTCCTTTGTATACCGTTCTCATGTAGAGCTAAAGAAAGGATTTACAGTAACATCGTTATAATTTGATGTGAATGTGGACCTACTGATCAAGTGCTCGCCACAATCTCAGGTCTGGGTGTCTTTTCATTTGTTTACATCGCCAAGAACTTGTACAACGTAGTCGGTCAAGTAGCAGCGCCCGTCTTGGTTGTTAACGAAAATAAGTATTGATTGGATGTTTCCTATCAAATGTCAGTCGTTACTAACCACATAGTTACTAAGTTATTTTGGTATTCAAATAACCAGTAATGTCTGAATATTTCAGATGTTCAACATAGCTATTACCTAGCTCATCATAATGTACCAGATTATCAACCCTAATATAGTCACGCTTCGCGATATAGTAGATAGAACTGTAGCTTCCTGTTCCAAAACGACGGATTTGCAGGTATTTTTCCTTTCAGGTGTAAAACCTATCGCCCATTGTTTCTAAGGAAACGAAAGCAACTGAACGTTTATTTACCGCAAATGAAGCTAAAACTTTAAATCCCAAATTGCTTACATTTTTCTGGCATTTGAATCCTCAACGTCCTGATGTTTACATCGGCACCATCTATCGGCTGTTGGTTAACTACCTGAACCCATGCGCCTCTCGTGGCTCAGTCAGTAATTTTATAAGGTAATACCAGTACAGAAAGTTTATGTATGCGTGCACGTTGGCCCTTCCTGCACAAGGGCACACCAGTCACACTTCACACGATATTTTAATTAATAGGGAATCCTAAAGTTTCACTTAGATTCACTAAAAAAATACGGCACTGAGCCAACAAAGGTCATTTGCACGAAATAACACAATTTTACGTGAATAACACAGTCGAATGCACAAAATCGATGAAATATTGTTCACCACGCACTATTACACTGAAATTATACAAAACTGGCAATGCGATTCGATGAAAATCGATAATTCGGATGATGATGATTATGATGATGGTGATGATTTATCCAAAGCGGGTTCAACTGCTTGGTGATCAGCACACTTTTAAAAACTAAATTATGGCAATAGCTGGATATAAACTTATCTAAGTACTTAAAAATCAAAACAAAATGGCAATAAAATAAATATGCGTCATTAGGAAAAAATCAACGGAAATACATAAATAGCACTTATCAAACCGCCAAATAGCATAGAAAAACGTTTTGAATGTTAAATTCTACTACTTGGCATGACAAAACAAAACAAACTACCTGCCCAGCGTTGGTCGAATAAATTTGTTTCCTTTTGGAGGGTTGGACTAGCATTTACAGAAGGCTTAGCTTAGACTTCAATTTTTAGTTTATTTCTCTACTCACATTATTACAAATATTGCCTGTCTCTGTTGTGTGGCCTACCCCAAGTTTAAGAGGGCCCTAGTTTGCATCCCGATCCGGTTGAGTTACTTGTATGGGTTTTCCCTTATTCTGAAAGATGAATGTGGGATAACTCTAAGCTCTAGGCAAGTTGCAAGATTTATTGAACAACTTAATACATCAACAAAGGGGCAATAAACGTTGTTCTGTTCAACAATGAGGCACAGTGATTAAACCGTCCATGTCTCATTAAGAACATTTAGAAAGCATATGCATATTTGTAATAAGTAGTTCAAACAATTGTTTGTCATCGCTACAGAGCAAAATGGACCTTACATGAATCTTTGATGCTCTCTATTATCTGGGAAGACTTAGAGACATGAATTAAGTATTAAAATAGATTTCTGACTAATGTCTCCACATGAACCTGCAAATGAATACACTTTTTGTAATTGCTGATATTGAATGTGCTGCAGTGAATATTGTATGGGTTGAGACCAATGAGTTTGATGCAAATTGTAAGTCAATCTTGGTAAGTAATTAGTTGATAAGGAAATGTGACAAAATACTTTAAAGATATTGCCAAATGGTTGTATTAGCACAAACTTGACTATTTTGTTTGAGATTTTGGCCATTAAGTCGCAAAATGTTAAGTTGAATATTTGGGATTACTTATTACGTACCTGATCAGAGGGATAAGAGCTATGGAAAAGCGAATTTGTGAATTGTGTGGGGGAAAGGAAAGCATAGAACACTATGTAACAGAATGCGAGGAGGTAGCAATGTGGAGAAAAAAGGTTTGGGAGGAAAAATGAGAGAAGGTAGAGAAGAGGATAGTATATACAAAAATGTTAGCGGGAAGGGAGGAAAAGAAGGTAAGAAGAATTGGTGAGTTCTTAAGGAAATTAATAGAAAAATGTAGCAAAAATGTTAATAATATGAGAAAGAAAGAAGAGGGGAAGAATGGATATAATTAAGTAGCAAGGAGGCATGGAGGTTAAGAGCTACCTGGCAGAGCAGAAGACCAGGGGTCATGTAAGCCAAGGTAGCTGTAGCTTAAAGTTGTAAATTGTAAAGTTTTGGAATATGTACAATAAATATAATCGAAAATCTATTTTGATAGTATTTCCAAGGCTACCAGTACACAACTAATGCTTGTGAGTCTTTACATAACATATGTAATGAGACATCTAGCGCTGTCTACAAAACTATAAATTGGTTGGTTGAGTGGACAAATGTGTAAAACTACACATGATATTTGAGGAAGGAGTAAATGAAAATGACAAGACATTAGGAAGAAAGGAACTCTGTGGAGAATTACAATATAATTTAATGAAATATGAACATCTCACAAACAAAACGGAATGGAAAATGCAGTTGTTATATGTACAAATGTCTTGCTGGTTTCGTTACTTGCCTAGCTCGTGTGGGTATTTATTACTGCAAACTTTGTGTGTACAGGTTACATGATATAAATAAAACGTTTGTTTATTCTACCATCCACGACAAATACATTTCTAACAAACGGTCTACCTTTACGAGAACTATATCTTTGTGTAATATCTATTATTGTTTACGTTTTATGCAAAATACATTAAAAAAGATTACATTTGGTATCTGTCATATATTAAACATTGCTTCTTAATCCAAGTCATTAGGCCCTTCGTATAGAAACAGTTCTAAAAGTCTTCTATGTAAGATACAGTTTATTCGACAACAACCAGGATGAGGACTGAGGAGTGATGATAATATAAAATCAGAGATCTTAAATTGTAAGTGAAGGTTCTTTACTTAAAAGCACTCTCACAAATGTGTACGATTCTTAAAAGCTTCCTATTCTGCACCTCAGTAAATTATACAGACTCCGTGCGTTGTCAAATCTCGTTACCGTTCACTTCCATGTGATGGGTTTTGTAGAAAATTCTTCATCACAAATTAGCTTATACATTCAAACAACTTTTTATTGTATAATTTTCTGAATACTCTTATATAATGACATTTATACTAAATATTTAACACATTTGGAAGGCAAATTATATTATGTTAACTATATATATTTATCCGGGAATAGCCGTTTCAACTCCCATCTTTATGAATATCATTTGTATAACCGGAGCAGAATTTACAATTCTTTCTCTTCTTATGTACCTCCATTTCTCTGATTCTAAACATTTCCGAATTGTTCTTTGTATAGTTCAAGTACATTACTTATAGTAGTAAGTCGCTATTCGGTTTTTCCCAGAAAATATATCATGATTAACATAAGGGAAATACAACAATAACCTTTGGAAGAATAGTAACAGAAGAGCAACAGGTCATTTAATTTATATATATATATATATATATATATATATATATATATATATATATATATATATATATATATATATATTAACATAAGGGAAATACAACAATAACCTTTGGAAGAATAGTAACAGAAGAGCAACAGGTCATTTAATTTATATATATATAACACAGAACTGAGTACTGAGTAATTCTGGCCTCAAAATTTACATGGTTTATGGGGAAAGCTGCTTTAAAACTAATATAATGTACAAAATGATCCGTTTATAAGACATGAAGTAAGATGAGTTAGCATCCAGTCACCGGACGGGGACAATTTCTAATGCCATTCATGATAAACACAACAGTCACTAATTCCGCAACTAGGAGCGCTTGTGGACACGTAGTTAACTCATCGCCGATAGATTCCGCTATAGTAGAATCAGAACGCTGCATATTGCAATTGTCAAATAAATAAAAGCGGTTTATTATTTAAAATATTACTTTAATTTGGGAGAAATACTTGTTTAGCAGATACTTCCTGCTTTCAAAAGACACTCGATAAAGACGTTCACTCTTGAAAAATAAATGACTGCTCTCCCTCGGTAGGGATTAGAAAGCTACCATTGCGTCTACTAGATCACGGAACATGAGAAGTTTTATTATGAAAATTTTGGAGCTCACCATGAGGAAGAAGAACGCCGAGCAGAAGCAACCCAGCCGGGGAGCTAAGAAGCAGCCACCGCAGCCCTCTTCTGCCAGCACTTCCCCTGCTAGCTCTCGGGCGCAGTCTCCCACTGCTCGCCCAGTTCAGGCAGCAGAGAGGGGGCAGCCCGCTGAGCCCAGGGGCAAGTTCTGGGCTAGCGCCGAGCCAGCTCCAGCCGCCACCCGACAGCCCAGCCCGCAGCAGCCACGTCCGGCAAACGAAGCCACTCGGCCCGTCCTGCCAGACCCGTCAGAGCACGCAGCAGCTGCCGCTCCTGTGGTAGCAGCTCAGCCCAGCGAGCTCTCTCCACGCTCCGCTGCACCATGCTCACCTATGCGGGCCACATACGCCGAAGCCCTCAGCACTCCTCCAGCCGCCGAGCCAGTCCGACTCCCACCCAGGGAGCCCACCGCAGCCTCCGCAGTCACCACATGCACGGCAGTCATCCGTGGGGCGCCACGGGACCTGCCCACACGCTTCATCCTCGCCGCCGCACAACTACGCTGGCCTTCCACGCTCAGGGCCACTAGGATCTTCACCCGCCATGGACCCTCTAACCTGGTCCGTCTCCAGTTCGCCGACGCCGCCGACCTCGAAGCTGCCTTGAGGACGGGCCTGCCCTTATTAGGGCGGTGTCTCAAAATCGAGGCAAGTAGAGCGCAAAGATACACTCCGTGTCGCCGTTGCTGTGGCTACGGCCACGTCGCCACCTCCTGCGCTGCACCTCCCAGGTGCCACTACTGCGGAGCGCCGGGCTTTACATCGCAGTGCACCAGTCACGACCTCCGTTACCGACGCCGGTACTGCGCCACCTGCGATGGCTTAGGCCACTTCACAGGCCAGGCGCAGTGCCCTCTCTACCCTCGCCGACTCACCACACAGATGCCTCCAGTGACACAACAAACACCTGCACCACCAACTGCCGCCGCTGCCGCACCCGGCGAGGACTTGAGGACCATTCTACAGGGTCTTCAAGAAGAGGTGCAGAACATCAGCAGGCGCCTCACTTCGCTTGAGACCTCGACCGCCGCATCCGCCCTCACCGATAGCCTGCAAAGCCTGCACACCGAGGTCAGCAACATTACACCAACACTTGCAACGCTTCAAGACACCATCACGACTGCCCTTGCCAAGAACCACCGCGACTCACAGAAACATCTTGCAGCAATAGTTCCCAATCTCACAGCAATAGAAGGCTCATTTAAGCAGACAATTGAATCACTACACACTACACAGGACGGAATTAACAACATCGGCACAAGACTTGAACATCACCTACAACTTACCGCCGCCTGCGACAACAAAATGCATCGCGTGGAAGAATACCACAAGATGCTCGACGAATCTCTTGACCTGATATTCACTGAACTCCAAACCCGACCAAACGACTCCGCAACTCGACATAATACAGGTACCGGAACGCCCTCTCGGCCCGGACCCTCCAGAAAATACCGTTAAACACCTCCGCCACAGAATTCCCAGTTTGGCTTCCAGGGCGCAAGCCATGCCTGCCATCCTGGCCTCGTACTTTACGCCAAGCAGCATGATAGATGCTGCTACATAACCTACGACAATTACCAGAGTGCTTTATTGCGGTATCTGCCCACCCATACCTGAACTCTCCCTCACCTAACCCCGCTTCCATATGAGAAGCGATGCTCCTTGTTATTTGTTTTAATAAAGCTTATTAAAAAAAAAAAAAAAAAAAAGTTTTATTATGTTAGGGTTTAAATTATGTTCATAGCAAATTTTAATGCATATATTGATTCACAATACCTGCGTATTGTATTGGGCAACTATGTTGTTACACTGAAAGTTTTGGATCTGTTCAGTCGTATATGGAGCATTTCTGATTCTTTGTTATTTTACACCATATTATTCCTTGCACTAGAAGTTCTCTAATGTACTTCTACCTAATACAGATACCTAGATAGATATTTAATACGGATATAAGGGAATACAGTTTCATATAGCAATAACTCCGTACACAGAAAAAGACATTAAAATAGAAGCAATCGCTCTATTATTACTAACAACAAAATACGTAAAATAGTCAGAATCTGTAAACCCAAATGTAGAGGTGGGCAGAACAAATTGGAGCCGGAAAGGACTGACGTCCGGATTCATTAAAGGTAATCTAAGTTCAAGTATATGAAAATGATCTTCAGCCAAGCTGAACTTAGAATTTGGTTATATTAACGTTGATCTAGCTTCATGACTTCTTGATCTAAGATCAAATCTAACTGGTGAATTTTCTCCACTCAAATTGATTGAATTTAGATCAGCGGAACTGCAGAATTTACACAATAGTTTCTGAGAAGATATAGGTAGTACAGCTTGAAATAAATTGTAAATAAAGCATTTTTGTCATTACTTGTATAAATACATTAGCCTCTTTTTTCACAAATGTATGTTAATGGTACATTATTTGTATTCATAACCTATATATTGCATTATTTGCAGATTTCAGATTACTGTGATATCTCTGGTGATTAGAATTTTCAATATGAAAGGTCTCCTCGTGTTTTCTAACATAACGGAAATCCCATCACAGAACTAAATGACAGAAAATTCAAAATGAGAGTTCCACTACCAAAGCATGTAATTAAAAAACTGGAGCATAGGCTACTTGCACAGTTAAGAACGCAAACCCTCAGTAAATACTGTGGCTTTGTGGGTTCGTGAAATGAAAATTCCAATTGCACCACTCAAAAAACGTTCTTTATTTCAACCGACTTACAGTTAAACACTTGCCAATTACACAGAATTATGTAATGCACACAGTTACGATTCACCAGTTCGTCCGTTACAATTTTACTTGCACTCGTATTTACGTACAATACTCCGATGCACGTACACAGTCTTCTCGTCGTACACTAGCACTGCACTCTTACACTGCTCGCCAAGAACTCTGACTCACTCTCCTCCAGCCCGGCGTGTTGCTTATATAGGGTCAGCTGGCCGATCGAGAATGTTCTGGATTAGATAAAATATCCCGTAGTTTCGAGAACTCAGGTGGAACAGAAAGAGACGGTGCAGTGATGTTTTTTTCCGGCCACGCCTCGTTACCGCTATAAGACAAACGAATGAGCGTGGCGAACGCAGATCGTCTCCTGCTGCCGGTTCTATAGGGAGTTCCGACGTTCGGGTGACACTGCTCCCCCCTCAAAGCTGGTCGTCCCGAACAGCACCATCGTAGAGTGCCAGGTGATCCAGGTGTACCACCAACATCTTCCCTCCGGGAACCTTCTGGATGCGGTAGACCACGTCGTTAATCCTCTTCACCACCCGGTACGGTCCTTGCCATGGCTGCTGGAGGTTCGGGCAGCATCCCTTGGTGCGGGTAGGACGGTACAACCAGACCAGGTCACCTTGCTGGAACCCTTGGCTGTTGGCTTGTCTGTCTTACCTGGTCTTCATGCGGTCGCTCGCCATCTGGTTGTTTTGGCCAGCCATCTCGTGCATGTCGTGGAGATGGTTCACCAGGTTCTCCACATAGTCGGTCGCTGGCTGTTTCGCTTACGGAGGGCTTCCAAAAGCCAGGTCACAAGGGAGGAGTAACTCTCGGCCGAACATTAGGCTTGCTGGCGTCATCCCAGTTGTGTCAGGTGTAGACGAGCGGTAGGCCAGCAAGAAAAGTGGCACCTTGACATCCCAGTCTCGCTGATGGCTGGCCACGACGTTCCTCAGGTGTTCCTCTAAGGTCTTGAGGTATCTTTCAACCATGCCATCCGACTGGGGTTGTAGAGGTGTCGTGCGGCTGTTGTTCACCCCAAGCCTTTGTAGTGCCTCCTTCATTAGGTTGGACTCAAAGTTGGTACCCCGGTCACTTTTAGCTCTAACGGCACCCCAAATCGACAGAACACTTGCTCCACGAGGCAGTCTGTGATTGTTTTTGCCTCTTGGTTTGGGATGGCATACACCTCCGGCCACTTGGTGAAGTAGTCCACGACCACCATTAGGTACTTGTTGCCTCGGTCGGAAACTGCAAATGGTCCAGCAATGTCAACGGCGATCCGTTCGAATGGCGCTCCGACGTTGTATTGCTGCATGGGACTCCGGCCCCTAGTCTGGGGGCCGCGACTTGCCGCGCACACGTGACACTGACGGCTCCATCCCTCAGCATCTGCTCGGAGTCTCAGCCAGTAGTAGCACTGCCGTAGTTTGTCAATCGTTCGTTTCGCTCCCAGGTGTCCTCCTGAAGTACCGGCGTGCACTTCTTCCAAGACTTCCGGGACCTTATTCCGCGGAAGTACCAACTGTTCTCTCTGCATCTTCCCATCAGGTGATTCCTATACCCGGAAGAGCACGCCCTCTCTGGTTTTCAACGAGCCCCATTTGGCCCAGTACGACTCGAAGGTGGCGCTCCTCGGTGCGATGTCCTCCCAGGTCGGTCTCGTCCCTGCCTCCACTTCCCTTAAGAGTGGCCCCAAGTCTGCGTCCGCCAGCCGCTCCCTTCTCAGGCCTGCGCTATCGCAGCCGTCCGCAGGCACTGCCACAACTACTCGGACTGCTGCGGCACGCTTCTTCTCTTCCACTCTTGTGCACTGGCCGCACTCTTCTGGACAGGGCCTTCGGGACATGGCGTCTGCATTACCGTGGCTCTTCCCTCTACGATGTTCCGAAGTGAAGTCGTACTCCTGCAGCCTCTGGACCCAAGGTGCTTTCTGGCCTTCCAGGTTCTTAAAGATCAATAGCCAGGTTTGGGCGGAATGTTCAGTCCTCAGGTGGAATGGCTGACCGTACAGGTACTTTTGGAATTGCTCCAAGGTCTTTACTACCGCCAAAAACTGTCGTCGTGTGACGCAGTAGTTCCTCTCTGCCTTGGATAGCGTCTTGCTGTAGTAGGCTATCACCCGCTCATGGCCGTCCTGGATCTGTGATAGGACGCCTCCAATGCAATGGTCGCTGGCGTCAGTGTACACAATGAAGGCGCCACCTGGTTGTGGAAATCCAAAAATTGAAGCACTGCACAGGGTATCCTTCAGGTGATGGAAAGCCCCTTCGGCGTCCTCCGTCCACACATAAGGCCGGTGTTCCTCCACCAGGCGGGTGAGGGGTTTGGCGATGTTGCAGAACCCCTTTATGAAGCGGCGATAATAACTGCACAGCCCCAGGAAACTACGCAACTCTTTCTTATCCTTTGGGGGAGGCCAATCTCTCACAACCTGTGTGTTCTCTGGGGCTGTGGCCACTCCAGTTGCTGAGATTATGTGGCCCAAGAAGTTAACTTCCTTGCGGAAGAGCTGGCACTTCTTCGCGTTCAGCTTCAAGTTGGTCGCCTGCAGTCTCTGTAGCACCTTACTCAGATTCTCGAGGTGATCTTCAAAAGTCTTCACGACGATGCTGATGTCGTCCAGGTATAGGCATCGTAAGTCAGCCCTCTCATCACTGACTGCATGAGGCGTTGTAAGATAGCCGGTGCGTTGCAGAGGCCAAAGGCTATAGCCGTGAACTGCCAGAGCCCTTGGCCCGTTGAGAATGCGGTCTTCCCCTTGTCTCTTGTGTCTAGAGCTACCTGCCAGTAGCCCGACTTTAGGTCCAGGGTCGAGAACCACTGTGCACCAGCTAGCGTGTCCAGGGTGTCCTCAATCCGGGGTAAGGGGAAACAGTCCTTCCGGGTGACAGCGTTCAACTTTCCGTAGTCTACGCAGAAGCGCAGCTCGCCATTCTTCTTTGTCACCAAGACTACAGGGGAACACCAAGGGCTGTCAGACTCTTCAATCACTCCCCTGATCTCAGGTCCTGCAGCATGTCTCGTACCGCCACTTGCTTCGCCAGCGGAACGGGTCTATGTGGTTGCCGAATAGGTCGGGCGTCCTCGGTGTCGATGCGGTGAAGCACTTTGTCCGTACGGCCGTAGTCACTGTCGCCTCGGCTGAAGACAATCTGGTGTCGCCTTAGCCGTTTTCGAAATTTCTCCAGCTGTTCTGCGGTCAGGTGTTCGGCCGCCGTCTCCATTAGGCCTTCTAGCCGGGGCCCCAGGTGTTGCGTAGGCACCGGCTCCTGTGTCTTGTCGATTACTGTTACGCTCACCACGGGCTCACACGTTCCCAACTCCGTCCCGGCCTGAACGTTGTGATCGGTGTCCGTTGGATTTAGCAGTCTATGCTGGCACTTCCTCTCGGCACGGCAGCAGTGCCCTGGCTACACATAGTCCGTGCACAGGCGTCTGCTGGTCCAGCATCATGGTCCTGGTTCTCTGGCCTTCCAGTCTCACCGTCACCACCACCTTGCTCCTCGCGGGGACAGCCACGTCTTCGTTCAAGACGACCCTGCAAATTCCAAGGCACTCCTCTGGTTGACGGAGTATAACCTCTTCTCCGCTGAGCCGCAGGACCTTCTTTGCGACGACGACCGTTGCCTCGTGGCTACTGAGGGCATCCAATCCGAGTATCACTTCCTCAGCCACCTTCGCGACGAACACCCACAGACGTACGGTGCTCCTTCCCAAGGTCAGTTTCAGCAGGGCCTCCTTCTCCACAGGCAAGGTGTCGCCCGATGCAGTGACGAGCTGGTATGGTCGGTCGGTGTCCTTGTCGGCAAACCTTCCGCCACTTCAGGTCTCATGATGGTCACAGCCGCCCCGGTGTCCCCAGCACGCGGCACAGCTTTACTCATACCCAACCGTCCGCGATGAAACTATCATCCCTACGCCGCCTGACGGCGCGCAGTTTCACTCGAGGGGATGGTGGTGATGACGCCGACGTGACCCTCTTCACGACGGCCCTTACTCGTTTTCCGGCTGCTCTTCCTGATGTAAGCAGTCTCTCTGCAGGTGTCCGGGCTGTCCACACCCCCAACAGAGGCCACTAGGTGTTCGCCGGCGTCCCTCGGCTTGTCTTCTGTCTCCGGTGTAGCGGACACTCCTCGTTCTCGACGTCGGGATAGCTGTTACCTTTGGCGCCTCCATCCTTAATGCTGCCGTTAGCGCCTCGTGGATTGTTTTATAATCGCCGAGCATTAAGCGCTGACGAATCTCCGTGTCCCGTACCCCGTCAACGAATGTGCAGGCAGCTTCCCGGGACACGAACTCTGGCGGGAGGTCGACTAGGGCCTTGCTTGCCAGTTGTTCAACTGCCAGGGTGAACTCCTGCAGCGTCTCCCTGGCTGCTGTGGCCGTGCCTTTAGCTGGCTGCAGTACGCTGCGGCTAACCGGTGGATTCCAAAACGATTCTCCAGGGCCTCCCAGATGTCCTTGGGCGCCGCCGTTGTCTGCACCGCGTTTAGGACTTCCGCGGCCCGTCCCTGGAGGCTGGCTATTAACTGTGAGCCCTCTTCCTCTGGCGACCATTTGTTGTGCCTGGCCACTGTGTAGAACTGGCGGCGGAAGGCTTCAAACATTGACGTGCCGTCATACTTGGGAGGTTTGACGCACGCAGATGTTGTGTCGCGTCCCGGCGCGTCGGTCTTCAAATCCTTCAGTCTCCTGCCGACGACGTCCTCCACCATGGCGTTCAGGGACTTGAGGCTGCTGTCGGCATTTCCCTCCAGGTCGTTTACGCGGTTCGTGAGGTCTTCGACGTCTTCAACCATGGCGTTCAGGGACTTGGCGTTATTGTCGGATTTTTCCTCTAGGTCATTGAAGCAGCTCTCCAGGTCCTCGACGCGCTCGTCTACTTGGCCCATCCGCTTGCCATGCTCCGTCACGTTATCCCTCACCCGGCCAACTGTTTTTCAAATTTGGTGGGAGAGCCTCGCTCCCCACCTTCATTTCCCTGGTCATTTCGGCCATCTTTGCGGTAATTGTCGTGGCCAAGTTGTTGTTTGCACTCTTCATTTGTTTCAACTCTGCGGCCAGGTTATTATTTGCCGCTTCTTTTTTTGCAGCGAAGTTGTCATTCGCCGTCTTTATTTCTGTCAGTTCCGCCTTCATTTCCATCATCTTCTGCAAAATATTTTCGAATGCCGCGTCCATCGTTGTAATGTTCGGTGATGTTGTCGTCCCGCTTCCGACATAAGTGTGACTTTGTGGGTTCGTGAAAATAAAAGTCCAATTGCACCACTCAAAAATGTTCTTTATTTCCACCGACTTACAGTTAAACACTTGCCAATTACACAGAATTACGTAATGCACACAATCACGATTCACCAGTTCGTCCGTTACAATTCCACTTTCCTCTCGCAATTACGTACAATCCTCCAATGCACTCACACAGTCTTCTCGTCCGTACACTAGCACTGCACTCTTACGCTGCTCGCCAAGAAGTGACTGACTTTCCTCCAGCCCGACGTGTTGCTTATATAGGGTCAGCTGGTTAATCTAGAAGGTTCTGGATTAGATGAAATATCCCGTAATTTCGAGAACTCAGAAAGAGACGACGCAGTGATGTTTTTTTTTCCAGCCACCCCTCGTTACCGCTATAAGACAACCGAGTGGGCGTGACGAACGACGACGGGCTCCTGCTGCTGCTGCCGGTTCGATAGGGAGTTCCGACGTTCGGGTGAGACTATATTGACTATTATGTGTATTTGAATTAAACAGTGTCGAGTAATTCCGGTAATTCTCAAATCCTTTCGATACAACACGGAGGTTGCAACATGTTTGGAGATGTTGCCGCATTTGTTTTTGTGATCTCAGTACTAAACGGCGTTCATCTGATCTAAAATTAGCATTTTACAACCCACGCAGTTTCGCAAACTTACTACAATTTTGAGCTTCGATTATAAGTGAACTGCAGTTAGCGATTTTTATGCAACGGAATCTGAGAAATCCAAAGCCGTGAAGTAGAAGATTTCTACTTACTTAATGATAACTATCAGGTTGATACACAAATATTATACCATATTTATCTTGTAACAAACTCGATATGGCACACTTGAAGTAATAAACAAATAGCATCTTTACATGAACACGAGAGACTGCCAAGACTACCTTCCCACGTTTGTATTTATCACACAGACTTATTACTGATAAAATGTTTTGTTCAATTCTCTTTCCTGCTAACACATACAAATGTGCAGTGTTTAACTCAAAATATTAAATTATCATTAGGCTAGAAAATTCATGAAATATCATCTCTTTCCTGAGTGATCACAGAGCAGAGAATTCAATATAAGTACTTTTCACTTAAAAATGAACCAATATTGCCTACTTCTAGTCTGCAAGTTTGGGGTTTTAATGTGAATTGGTTATTTGTTAGGAAAGTTACTTTTGGTTTCATTTTGTTCAATTTGTTTTCTTTTAAACACACATGTATAGTCATTGTTGAAGCTGCTTGCTGAATTCTGGTGTATGGTCTCTTAGTGAGCCACTGGATACGTGTTTACACAGTTATCGTTATCGATGTAGATAATGATGGCGCTTCCCCGCGTTAAGACAAACACTTACTCTCAGGTGAAAGCGTGTGCGGTAGAGGCTTCTCCTGGAGGAGTTAGGGGGAACTACTGTCTACCCACCACAAGAAAGCAAAAGAAGAATGAAGGCGATGGGGGTTTGAGCTGTTTATCTGCTCTGTCAGTAGATCTGTTTACTAGAAAATTAGTGTTTGAAAGTGCATAGGACTCACCCATGCTGCCAGATCTAATGTTTGTTGCAGGAACTGTAGTAACAGGTATTATGACCTTGTGGGTTCGTAAAATTAAAGTTTCAATTTGCAGAAATTCAAAATTTTCCTTATTTCCGTAGAAATACACTTGGTACACCTTTGGCAGCAGCAGAACTACGTAACATACAAAACTATGATCGACAAGGTCGTTGACCACAAAGAAAGGTTTTCACTTTCAAAACACAGCTGCACGCGCACAATGATCAAGTTCCAATTACGACTATGACACTGTCTCTGATATTTATATACCTCTACCCAGATTTTCAGAAATTAATCGAATGTTCTGTAACAAACAAGACTGCACCAGAAGAAACACGAACTTTCCAGTCACCTACCTTTATCTGTTTCGGCAAGCCTTTCATCTCCGTAATGCCCTATCTGTCCCTTTGTGCGCGCCGGCTGCGCTATCGCAATAATGGCTTGTGACTGTATTATGTACGGGTGAGTTATGTGACAAAACTTGAGTATTTTAAACGAACCTAGCATCCTTGTCATACTGGCAAGGCTAGCTTAAACACCGTGGGGACAGCAAAAGTGATTATGTTGCAAATTTCTCTACCTTGTTTCTTGTGGTGGGTAGACACTATAAGATCAGCTAGCGATGATGTCATAGGTAGATATACGATCGACATGGAAAACAATCTCTGTTCACTCACTTCGTATTGAACATGCTGGTAAATTTTAAAAGGCAGAGTCAGCATTAGAAACTCAATACCATAACCGGGATTTGTACCATGGATCTTTAGGTCACGGGTTCATTTACTCTAACCACTGAGCTACCATGGCAACATGTCATTATGAAATTAAATTCAAAGAAGTTTAATACTGTTGGTAATCGTTAAAAAGGTTTAAAGCTATATATATTTTACAAGTTTACAGGTCTTTAATATAACGACATATTTGTGTTGCTGTATACGAAAATAACATATAATTATTTGTTCCATTGGCAAACAAAAGTTAAATCAAACATGGAAATTATGTCTCAAAATTAATTGTAATATGGAAAATGTCGTTTGGAAGCAGAGATGTTTATTCGAAACATCTGACATGCTGTTCAAAATAATTACACAATGTGTCTTCAATATATTATCATCAACGTGTCCATCATGATAATTTAACATCAAACACATTTAGAGCTGAACCTTTAGTTTTATTTTGCTACATACATTATTATCAATAAAACATTTCGTGTACCGACAAAGCTGGAAGCTGAATATTCTAGATATAATACAGCTACCGCAGCATCATCTTCTACACATATTGAAATTGTCTGCAATTCAAGATTAAGTCACTCATTTTGAAATCCAATTCATCAACAGTGTACCAGGACTGTTGCACCCGAAGCTGCCTAACTTCCACAATTTATAAAAATTGTTTTTCTCCGTTTCAGCACACCTAACACGATATTACATTTAAATGTAGCATTTTCCGAGGATACGATACTAAGGTTTTGAATAAATTCCTTTCACCTCAAATTCCTTCTTACTTGGAAATACTTCCTCTACCATTTTGTGTACACAACAAATTACTCTACTGAGTTTAATTAATACAGCATACGTCTTATACACAGACACTGCCATACGTTTGTTATCCATAACATAAAATTATTTATATTAATATTGCATTTATTTGTTAATCATAATCGGAAGTGGATAAATGCCTGCTACACAAGATGTTTTACATCTCAGTAAAGTGCACAGCTTATGGAATATATGGCAATGTGCTGTTGTCACTTTTATAATATCGTTCTTGTACGTACAAATCTGAAAATATGTAATGAGATTTATCTTGATTAATAACAGACAAAAATGGAACAAATTCTACAAGATTTTTAACAGGGCCAGTTGTATAAAATAACCATACGTTTATATTTACATATATAACACAGAACTGTGTTCTAAGGAATACTACACTCTGTATTAACATTTCTATCTCCGGCTTGATATCAGTTGTCAGCTCACTGCCCATAGGGAGCAGCACAAAATAAGCAGTATTGTCGTGAGGCATTGTTGCGACGTGCGTGGCAGGCGCACGCAAATAGGCAGATAGTGCAGCTCAGGGATAAAAGCTTGCCGAAACGGAGAAAGAGAGAGGTAGACGTCTGGAAGGTTCCTCTTTCTTCTGGTGCCGTGTTGATTGTTACAGAACATTCCACAAATTTCTAGAGCAATGAGTGGATATATAAGAGAAGCCGTGGCCAGTTTGTTGGTTGGCAGCCGTAACTGGACTCATAATCGTGTGCATACAGCTGTGGTTTGAAAGTGAACTCTTTTGTTTGTGGTCGAGAGGCAGACTACAATTTGAGGGTTGTATTTGTGTATGTTACGTAATTCGGCTGCTCAGGACTGTACAAAAAGTGTGTTTCTCCGGAAATATAGGGTATTTTGAATATCTGCAAACTGGACTTTTAATTTCACGAACCCACAAAGTCACACTATGCTGTGATTTCGAATTGTGCAATTTTACTAATATTTCGTTGTTCTAATAAATAGGATAACAAGCGAATGTAGTGCTAGTCAGTAAAAGTTGCCTCAACTCTTTGCCATGAAGTAAAAGTAAAACACCAGTAGGGACCTGAAGATATTTCGTCATACTCAAGTAGGAAGTGGGACAGTTATAGAAAAGTAGCAACACTCCCTATAAATTCGGAAGGAGTTCAAATCTTGTAAACGTTTTATCCTTCCATTAATATATTCTGTATGTTTCCATGCGGTAAAGTTTAACATCGTTTGACGTGCTATAAGTACAAATCTGTGCCACTGCATTATTGAACAAACGTGCTATGTCAGCCAGAGCACATGTAGAAGATTGGATTTATAAAAACAGGAGATATAACAGAAAAAATGTTTTAAATAGGAAGTTTGTTTTATGAATTAAACATTAATGTCTTATCTCTATTACTTATGTTCAGGCGCAGTGAAAAATAAAAGCACTAATAAACTAATTTAACCATCACAAGTTACCAACATTACAGAACATCTGTTAATCCTTAATCCTCAGTCACAAGGCAAATGAACATTTTATTTCGATTTGACCCTCTATAATATATTTTAATATCTTAACTTAGAGACCTACGTGTTAAGTAAGCAGAAAAGAAAAAGGAACGAAGAATCCACCAGCAATAAGTCTCTGTGAGATAAATACAAACGTGGGAAAGTGTGCTTGAGAGTATGAGCTATATGTGGCATATGAAGCTTTTTGAAACCCATATATCCAGTTGCGTGTGAAAATAGCAGATGTTCAAAATATTCAACATAGCAACAAATTTGAACGACAAACTAACAAAATGGTCAATCCTAACACAAATCAAAACTTGTCATACTCCGTGATCTAATAGATAGAACGGTCGCTTCCTGTTCCATTACCACGGAGAGCCGTGATTTTTTTCTCTCAGGTGTTAACGTCTCTATCATCCACCCTATCAAAAGATGCGAAAGTTGCTAAATATTTATTCACCCTAAGTAAAAATAATACTTTAGATCCCAAATTGTCTGAACTTTTTTGGTATTTCAATCTGCAACGTCTTGATTCTTATATCAGCACCATCTATCGGATGTTGATTAACTATCTGACCATATGCGCTCACAGTGGCCTAATCACTAACTTTAAAAGGGAATACGATCACAGAACGTTTATCATTGTGTCTTTAGGAAGTGTCCGGAGATTGGACACTAACTGAATTCATATACGTTGTAACCACAAAGACACATATAATAAACTATTTATACAGATACGTCTATCTCGATGATGTAAAATAAATGGGACAGTAAGCTGTTTTAAAATATTTTGTTCAAGAATGAATAGAAAGAGTAAATGAGAGTATTATAATATCCGTAAGAGCCAAGGCAAGTACCGGATAAGCAGTTGATATACAAGGTCGAGTGTAGAGAGCACATTAAGTACAACCTTGTTAAAAATGCTCTCTAATATTGAATGTTGAGAAGCAGAGTCAGCCTGAAAATTTCAATACATACCATAGCCGGGATTTGAACCAGGGACCTTAAGGTCACGGGTCCATTTACTCTAACCACTGAGCTACCATAACAAAATTCCATTATGAAATTGAATTCAAAAAGTTGTGAAACTGTTGGTAGCCTTTGAATGGTTTAAAGCTATTAACATTTTAGAAGATTAGAGAACTTAAATATGAAGACACATTTACTGTTGCTGTAAACAAAAGTAAGATACATTTTTATTTATTCTGTTGGCTGGTCTAAGCTTAAATTACAAGCATGGAAATTATTAGCAAAATTAATTGTCATACGGTACTTTTCATTTGGAAGACGAGATGTTTATCATAAATATGTGAAACGCCATCCGAAATAATTACACAAATATGTCTTCAATATATTATCATTCACGGGATCATTGTGCTTATTTAAAATCAAAACACAGTTTACATTTGAACCTTTTGTTTTATTTTGCAACACACATTATTATCAATATTGCACGTCCATGTGATGTAGCGTGCCTCAAGTTCAGGAGGTCCCGAGTTTGAACATCAGTCAGGGCGAGTTATCTGTATAAGGTTCTCTTCCGGGCTTTTCTCTTATTTTTAGAAATGATTCCCGGGTAGTTCTAAGCTCTCTGCTCTCTTGGCTTCGTTGAGCATTACTTCATCCAATTTCATTCATCGTCCGATATGATCTAATGTTGGAGTGCCTAAATAAACAAAATTCTGAAAATATATTATAGTTAGGTATTGAAGCAGCTTCATCATAACACATCAGAAAGTAAACTTTAGGGGAAGCGTGAGTGAAAGTTCGTCAAAAATGACAAAATGTGGCATTTCTTGTTTTTCTTTGAAATTATGTTAAATATTGTAGTTTCTGAATCTGCCATCAGTTACGCCCTAGCGCCATATAGGGAACAACTACGTCATGATCTAAATGCCCGTGTGGAGGTGAAAGTGACAATTTAAATTACCGTTGCTAGCTTGTTGCAAAGAGTCACGGCAGTTGGTGGCTGGGGGTCAGCGCGTTGTGTCATTTGTGTACCTGCCTTAGTCGGACTTAACCACGTAGTGAAGGATTTGTGAGGCACGAAGCCTCATCTCTACATTACGTGGCAGATGTCATTAGACGCCGGACCGCAAAATACTACGCGAGTTTGCCTCAGCATCAGAGCGCTGTGGTTAGGTCTCTTGGGATCTATCGACCTAATGAACGCCGCTTAAAACGCCAATGGCTTCTCCGCATGGCTTGCGGGTATAACTGGTAACGATAAATTTGCTTTTCCAACTTCAAAATTATACCTACCCGAGAATTAGACTGGTAGTCTTTCTAAATTAAACTCTTCTTAATTGGTGCATTTCACATTAAGCAATGTGATTTGATTCCAGTGTAGACATTCTTTGTAGTCATGTGCAGTGACATCTTCTGGATACTTGTGAAAGCTATTGAACACTTCTGCTTCTAATTTTATATATTAGCTCCTGCTTTATAAAGTAAACATTTCCACAAGTTCGTGTTTGTGATTGTGAAATGTGCTTTTCATATTAGTGAGAGCAGTATATGTTAGCTTATATTGAGATAAGTATTGTTTAGAACTGGAATAAAGCTTGTTTTAACATTATATTACTTTCTTTCTGCAACAGTATATAATTCGCACTATATTTGTTTCGGAGTACGTATATCAACAGGGGACTATTTGGAAGCAAAGTGTAATGAAACTTTAAGGTTTGCTGGTAAAGTGATAATAGAAAGCTCTGCTTTTCGTAAATGTTATGCGAAAACATATAGCAGTCCTAGGGTTACCAGTGATTCCAGCAGCCACCTTCTGATGTCAATAGAAGAATGGCTGAAGCAGTTCTGGGCATTGGTAAGGGCCACACTTCTATGCAGCAGTTTTGTCTGACCATGAGTATGAATTGCATGAACCATTATACTTACAATTCCCATCTCACAGACAAAAGTAGAGAGATCAGTTAGGACTAACCTACTGCAGAGTTGTACGAAAGGAGAAACACAGAATTCTAATGAAGTTTTGCTGTAAATGTCAAAAAGAAGATTTTGTAACTAGGAAGAAATTGCAAATTAAAGTGACTGCAGCTGTTAGTGAATTTAATATAGATTATTAAATTAGTGTAAATGTTAAGATAAAAGCTGCAGTACGCAAAGTAAGTCCTGTTAGCAAGAAAATTAAGAGTATTAGGCGTAGGTGACAGGTAAACTAGAGTGCTTAAAAGTCATTCAACACATAAATCTGCTAGAAAGCAGTCAAAGCGACTAAATTATGATAGAAAACTAGCCGAGGGACCTTCTTATAATGCAGGAGGCTTTTAATGCATATAGAAATGTTTGTTTATATTTAGAGCTAACTAGAATTTTTGCCTGTCCAATTTCTAACATATTTTGAATAATCAAAGTTACAGACCAATCAGCTTATTACCTACACTTTCTAAGCTTTTCGAAAAGATTATTCATCAACGTATTTCTCATTTTTTGATCCATAATCAGATAATTCCGTCTTTTCAGTTTGGCTTTCGCCCGAAGCATGCTACCACTCACCAATTGCTCAGAATCACGCAGTCTATTGTTCAAGGTTTCGAAAACAGGCAATACACCGTAGCAGCATTCCTAGATATCGCCCAGGCATTCGACAAGGTGTGGCACAGTGGACTACTACTTAAAACATATCGCATTGGTCTCCCTTATTATCTGATACAAATCATAGCAAGTTTTCTCACCAATAGAACCTTTGTGGTGCGCATTGCTGGTTTCACAGCCACCCGACGGCCTATTTTAGCAGGTGTACCTCAAGGTTCAGTACTTGCACCACTCCTCTTTAATATATTCACTTATGATCTTCCTGATATAGCTCCAGTTTGTACGGCATTATACGCAGATGATACTGCTCTCTATTATTCTCACGCCAATATTCTTCATGCCATTCAGAAACTGCAAATTGCCCTAGATCAATTAGCTCATTGGTTCTCTCACTGGCGCATTTCCCTCAATACTAACAAGACAGAGGTTAAGATCTTCTCTTTACGACCTTATAGGGATCATCCATCCCTACGGCTGCTGGGGGAACCGCTCTCATGGTTACCAAGCAATGTGCCAGTGAAATACCTTGGGGTGTTACTGGACACTCGACTTACTTGGAACGCCCACATCTGTCGGTCTGTTACGCTTGCATTTGCCCGGATATCAAAACTGTACCCTCTACTCTACAGGCGCACTTCACTTGGTTATGAATCCTCCCTGCTTCTTTACACATCTCTAGTCCGTCCCATTTTTACCTATGCAGCTCCAGTCTGGGGTGGCACCAGTAAGACTAATCTCCGCCGACTGCAGGTACTACAAAACAGGGTGCTTCGTACAGTTACAAACGCTCCATGGTTCATCCGAAACCAGCAGCTTCATCATGAGTTTGGTCTTCTACCCGTTCACCAATACATCCGACGCCTGGCACGTCCATTCTTTTACCATCTCCAGGAGGTCCCTGGAGCTGTTACCTACCGTCTCGGCTGTCGCACTCGCCAGCCAACTCGCCTGAAGCGCAGACTGCCCCAAGATCTTCTCCTGAGTGACGTCTCCAGCACAGACGACTCAGACACGTGATTACTACCATCAGACTTTAAGTTCTCAATTTGTGTTACAGTTATCCTCCACATTTAGTTAGAGGAGTCGTTCATGGCTACCTCCATTGTTATGTGTCCTGTTCCTATGTATCTTATAACAAACATCTGTAAAGCATAATTGCTGATCGATGGATAAAATAAAAAAAAAAAAAAAGATTCTTGCCTTCAACTTTGTCCCTAGATAACAGCAATATACCAGGAAAATATCTCACGTTACGTTTGTATTTCTGAATAACTAAGGATCATCCGTATATTGTTTAAATTTTGATATCTTTGCTGTTAAATCGGAGGAGCAACATGTTGTTGACATATCTAGCTTTCGACTTATATCTATACGGAAATAGAAATAGTGATCTTGAAGTGAACATTGCTTAGTATGGAGTTGTGTGTTATATGTGAGTCAAACAAATATACATGTCTAAAGTAAATGACATAAAACCTGAATGTTACATTCATCTTACTTTCTCTGCTTACTCTTCTATAACTATCCTTACAAAATTAATGCTCTTGTTTCTAGCTCTTGTCAACTGAGACAAACTTTCATTAGATATTTACACATTTTCTTGCAGTTACGAGGACGATATTTTAAACTGAAGCGATAGTCAGTTTTTTAAGATGTCGATCCTTATGTGATGTCTTTCAAGTTACATGATCCTTATCTAACTAGAGAAAAACACGAATAACGACTTACTGCCTAAAAGGTATAGGTATGTGAACCTTCAAACTTTTAGCAAAGAATACTCCGTAGGTTTACAGCAGCAGCAAATATTTTACGTAAGTTTCAGGGAACGTTACTACCGAGTGGAATGGTTTTAACGGTCTCGTCTGTGGACCGCATTTGGGAGTTCCAGGTTCGATTCCAGTGGTCGACCTACCTGAGCCATGAGACTTTTCAGTGGTTTTCGCGTGTTGCTAGGTAAATGCTGGGTAGTTTAATTACATCCCCCGAATTTCCATTTCATCTCCATTATCATTTCATATCATCTCTCATCTGGTGCTCTCTTTCTGAGTAGAAGTGTCGGCGGGTGTCTCGGCGGTGCATGGAAGGATGATATGTTCTGAGGAAAACTACTTCCTCCTGCGGTAGGTCCATGGCGAGCCTCAGCTCCTCTGGTGGGATCATATTCGGACCGCCAAACAGGAACCTTAGGGGCTCCAATCGCCTGTCTGGTACCATTCGGGCTCGGCTGCTGGGCTCGTAGCCGTCTCGCTGTGGAGGAGCGTGTTCCTTGTCCTGGCCTGTAGGGAGAAGTCTCTAGTCAAGTAAACTGTAGGGACCCTGCCCTCTGTACTGTTCTGGCTCCTCGGGTCGCCCACCCTCTGTCTCCTCTCGCCTCATCCTTCCCCCGGGGTTGCCCCCACTTGGGGACATAGGAACAATGGGCCGAGCATGGTGGCCTACGTACCGAATCCCCTCCGTAATGAAATCCCAATCCCAGGGAAAGTTATTGAGTATTTTGGAGCAAACCCGAGCGAGATAAACATAACTTATATTAAAATTGTTATGCGTACGTACAATGTAGTATAACGAATTGTGTTACTGTGTTCTAGCTCAGCCTTTAAGCTGAACTTTGATGAATCTATAAACAATTGCCAGTCAGGTGGATTATGTTAACTTCGCAGCTCACTCTTAAATCGTTGATAACTTAACACAAATATAAATTATCTTTCATGTAATTAATATTTTCCAACTTTCTGATGTCTATTTCGAAACTCTGTAATTGTATCAGGTGAAGGTAATTTTCACTGTGTAGTGCATTGTTTTTAATTGTACATCTTCCCGTTATATCATATTAGACGTTGAATGAGATTATGTTCAAATGAGTTCAGGGCATGTAGAGCTTAGGGTTACCAGCCCGCCTCGGTAGCGTGGTGGTAGAGTGTCTGCCTCAGGTTCAAGTGGTCTCGAGTTCGAATCTCGGTTAAGGTGAGTAACCTGGATAAGGATTTTTCCGGGGTCTTCCCTTATCCTTCAAGATGAAAGTCGGGTAACTCTAAGCTCCATGGACCCTGGACTCGTTTGAGCACCATTTCACCCCATTCATTCACCGTCCGATATGACTTAACGTTGGAGGACGTAAATTTACAACAACAACAACAACAACAACAACAACAAACACAACTTAGGGTTACCAGGTATACATATTTCAGGATAAGGGAAAATCCCGGGGAAGAAGTTTATTCAGTTAAGACATTTGACCGAGATTGGAACTCGGGACCTCAGTGAGTCAGACACGATTGTGAGGCGAGCATAAGTGCATTGTGTAATCAGTTAAGCATAACAATGTTATAAATTCGAAACTAATGTTGGAGAAACTTTCTTTTGTGAGAGGCGAGAATATTTTCTAAGTCCAAAGGTGCACATATACGCATGCGCAAGCAGGCGATCAGCCGTTTCTCATGTTGCAGCCAACATGAGAGAGATATTTAAAACTTGTAGGCAACGTCTGTAAAAGTGCCCCAGGCAAAACTGAAGCAGTCCGTGTGCAAAGGAACATGGTTTGAGAAGGCTAAGTAATCACCCTGCGAAATTTTATTTCTCATGCACTGCTTTTCACATAAACAATCCTACGACACGACGAAAATGGAGTGCACCCTAGGAAATACATGTATGAGCTTACGGACTGTATCAGACTGGTTCGGCTACTGCCGTGAAGTGTGGATGATGTAAAATGACACCAAGTATACTGCAGGGGGGCAAATTGGTTGGTCCCGGCCACGTCGCTCAAATCGACGAATGCAAAAAAGGACGACGTAAGTTTCATCGCGGGCGCGGTGTAAAGGGCAACTGGATCTTGAGAATGATCGACGTGGTAACAAATGAGGTGCGGATAACGATATGCCCCAACAACAGGAGGGCTGCAAATGCGCTATACAGTCTAATTGCAACGCCATGATGATACTTTGCTTACTGTAACCCTTCTCTTAAAATTTAAACTGGCTTTATATCCCATATTAAATTCACTACAGCTGCAGTCACTGTGATTATAATTTCTTTCTAGTTACAAAATCTTATTTTTTGACATTTACTACAAAATTTCATCAGGGTTCTGTGGTTTTCCTTTGGTACAACACTCCAATAGATTAGTACTAACTAATCACTTAATTTTTCTGCGAGATGGAAATTGTAAGCATATTACTTCATGCTATTCATACGCATGGTCAAACAAATCTGCTGCATAGAAGTGTGGCCCTTGCCAATGCCCAGAAATGCATCAACCATTCTTGTATTTAGATCACAAAGTGGCTGCTAGAATCACTGATAACTCTAGGGGTGGTATATGTTTTCACATAACATATAACGCAGACTATTCTATTCTATTATCACTTTACTAGCAAACCTCAAAGTTTCATTACACTTTGCCTCCAAATAGCCACCTGTTGATATACGTACTCCTAAACAAATATGGTACGAATTATATACTGTTGCCGCAATAAAATAATATACCTTATGTTAAATAAACGCTTATTCCTGTTCTAAACATTACTTATTTTAATATAAGCTGCCCTACTCGGCTCTCGCTTATCTGAAAACCATATTTCACAATCATAAACAAAAACTTGTGGAAATGTTTACTTTAGAAAGCAGGAACTAATATATAAAACTGGAAGCAGAAGTTTTCGGTAGCTTTCACAATTATCCAGAAGATGTCACTGCACATGACTACAAAGAATTTCGACATTGGAATCAAATCGCCTAGTTTAAATGTTAATTGCACCAACTAGGAAGAGTGTAATTTAGAAAGTCTTCCAGCCTAATTCTCGGGTATACATAAATTTGAAGTTGGAATAGCAAATGTATTGTTATGGCAAGTCATGCGGAGAAGCCAGTGGCGCTTTAAGCGGCGTAATTAGGTCGATAGATCCAAAGAGACTTAACCAGGGCTATCTGATAGTAAGGCAGACTCGCCTAGAATTTTGCGCCCCGGCTTTTAATTACATCTGACACACACACACGCACACACACACACACGCACGCACGCACACACATCGAGGGTATCTACCAGGCAATCCACACAGAGTGAAGACTGCCCCCTCTAATGACCAGGGAGTTACCGAGCTGTCCCGAAAGGGCGCCCGGCGCCTCCGTGGGGCTTTCCATAGGACAAGACCTAGAGACCAACAGTCATCCCATCTGGTCCTATGAGATCAAGACGGGAGGGACGCGCGCTGACCGCAAAGACGAAGGCTACCGATATGATCTCGGTGGGGCCACCTGGTGGTCTAACACGGTTTGCATAAAAATACGTACAGTAATGCTGATTGCCGAGTAACAGTTTTCACAACTTGAAATAACCCCTGCTCCCAAACCAGAAAGTTAACGAGCTTTTGAGCTTCGCCTCCTATTAACTGTCCATCCCAGTTTACATTTGGCAGATTAAGATCCCCTGCTAATATAACGTTTTTTTCCCCTTCGGAAGAGATTTTCTCCACTAGTTTATGAAGTGTAGCACAATCAGTTTCTCCAGGTGGTCTATAGCAAGCTATTATTGTTAAATTATTCCATTTGTTTGCTTGATCAATAATTTCGATTGCCATAATCTCAACCCCTTCTTCTACCCATAATGCTTTGCTGTTTAGCTCTGATTTAGCGCAAATAAAGATTCCCCCTCCCCTTCCATCCCTGTCCCTCCTAAACACCCTGTAATCTGTTCTGAATACTTCTGAATCATTAATGTCAACATTCAGCCATGATTCCGTACCTATAATGACACTTGGATTGCACATTTCTACTAAATTCCAAAACTCAACAATTTTATTCATAATACTACGGCAATTTACCTGTAGCAGCCTTAAGGAATCATCCCCTACCTGAAAGTCTACGTTTTCCTGAAGTTGGTGTCATTGCTGCCCTTGCTGCTCGTTGCCGTCAGCCCACTTCGTCACCCTCGCGAACAAAGCTGCCAGCTTTGACGATCCTCTTCGGTTCAAGTGTACCCCATCCCGTCCGTAGTCCCAGTCTTCAATCCACGAATTCGGGTCAAGAAAATTGTAGACTAAACTGTTTAAAAATAGTTTGTTCAAAAATGGATAAAACTTTATCACACGTGCATGCATATTCCAAAATGAATGTTTCATAAAACGTGATATTATTTCAGTAGCAGATTGAAAAGTTAATTTATTATTAAATTTAAAACCTCAAAATTGCCAAAAGGTTAAGGAAAATTTAATATATTCTTCCATAATTTGTTTTTAACCAAACTACTTAACACACTCTAAAAATCTTTCAAAACTGACGTATATGGAAATCTGAATTTGAAATTTAAAGTATCTAAAAGAAACACTGCACGGACTGGGATATTTTATAAAACTTACAAAATAACACTATGAAAAGCAATAAACACGTTATTTTGAAAATAAATATTATAGATAGATGAATGAAATTTGTAAGTTTTGTTAAGTTTCCTCTTAACCCATTCTATGTGGCATATGAAGTTTTTTGAAACCCAGATAACCAGTAGCGTCTGAATGTTGTCAGATGTTCAAAATATTCAACTTAGCAACAAATTTACTATTCATTAAACAGTAATTGCGAACCCTAATATGTATCAAAAGCGGTTATTCTCCGTAACCTAATACATAGAATTGTAGCTTCCTGTTCCATTACGACGGAGAGCCGTGACTTTTTGTTTCAGGTATAAACGACTCTAACATCCCCCTATCAAGGGAAGCGAAAGCTACTAAACATTTATTTACCCTAAATGAAACTAATACTTTAAATTCCAAATTGCCTGGACTTTATTGGCATTTCAATTAGCATAGTCCTTATTCTTACGGTAGCTCCATCTATCGGCATTTGTTTAACTGCTTGACCTTATGCGCTCCTACTGGTTGAGTCATTATCTTTAAAAGCTAATACGATGTCAGAGAGTTTATCATGGTGCCTTTAGGAAATGTCCGGTGACTGGATAGTAACTGTGTTAATATACACTGTAACCAGAAAGACATATATAATAAAACTATTTATACAATAACGTTTATCTCGAGTGATGTAAAATAAATGGGACAGTACGATGTTTAAAAACAGTTTGTTCAAGAATGTAGTAGTACCAGAGAATTGCCGGATGAGCAGGTGATATACAAGGTCGAGTGCAGAGAGCACATTAAATACAAGATTGATTGAAATTCTGTATAATCTTAAATTTTGAGAGGCAGGTCAGACAGAAAATTTCAACACCTATCATAGCCGGGATTTGAACTGTGGATCTTACAGTCACGGTTCCATTTAGTCTAACCACTGAGCTACAGTAGCAACTCTCCATTATGAAATTGAATTGTCAAACTCTTGGTAATCTTTGAAATGTTTAAAGTTATTAACATTTTACAAGTTTAGAGAACTTATATATGATGACATATTTGCTGCTCCTGTAAACAAAATTAATATGTATGATTATTTATTCTGTTGGACAGAAAAAACTTAAATTATAAACATGGAAATTATGTAGCAAAACTAATTTTAATAAGGAACATTTCGTTTGGAGGGCGAGATGTTTATTAGAAAAATGTGAAATGCCGTCCAAAATAATTACACAAGTATGTCTTCAATATATTATCATTCACGGGATCATTATGATTATTTAAAATCAAACACAGTTTACAGTTGAACCTTTTGTTTTATTTTGCTACACACATTATTATCAATATTGCCCGTCCATGTGATGTGATGTGCCTCAAGTGCAAGAGCTCCCGAATTTGTACATCAGTCAGGACGAGTTATCTAGATAAGGCGCTTTTGCGGTTTTTTTTTATTTTGTTATTTAGAGCTGAATCCCGGGGTAACTCTAAGCTCTATGTTCACTGGTTCAATTGAGTATCATTTCACCCATTTCATTCATCGTTCGATGTGATATAATGCTTGAGTGTCTAAATAAACAAAATTCTTAGAATATATTACAGTTAGGTTGAAGTGGCTTCATCATAACACTGTCAGCAAGAGAACTAGTAGTATTAGGGATAGGCGAAAGGTAAACCAGAGTGCTAAAACGCCATAACAGCAGCATCAAAGCGACATTATATCGTAGTGCAGTGGGTTCAGATAATTGCGAATATGCTGTATGCCTTGTTTGAGACCTGTCGGTTAAAACTCAATGATACTGAGTCCAAAGCCGTCTCCTTTACATTGCGAGCACTACTGGGTGTACCCAACCTACCTCTACGAGATGCAGTTGTACTCTGCTCTACGCAGGCAAGATACATTGGTGTTCTTCTGGACATGCGCCTTACATGGAAAGAGCACATTACAGCTCTGGATGACTATGTTGTATCTACTATACAACCTCAAATCATCTATGGCTCTTCGTAACCACCTTCTACTATACAAACAAGTTCTAAGGCCGGTTTTTACTTACGCCTGCCAGGTCTGGGATGCTGCAGCTAAAACACACCTCTCCAAACTCCAAGTCCTCCAAAACCGTTTCCTTAGGTCTGCAGTCACAGCCGACTGGTTTATCCCAAATGCCAATGTCCATTCAGACCTATCCTTCTCTAAAGTATCTGACTGTATCCTACACATGTCCCATAGTTTCTATTCTAACCCCCCAAACAGCTTTAACAACCTAATCCGAGGATTAGGAGAATATGAACTCGACCCTGGAGAAACATAAAAGAAACCCAGACCTGTGTTAGTGCCGACATTAGGTTCAGAACTCGTACATATTCCTATAAGGCCTTCCATCTTTACCTTAATCAAACAATTAAATCCTTAAACTAATCCCACCATTAACCCACCGTCATTTATATAAATGAAACCCTCACAATGCCAGTAAGGAACCTAGTCCCAGGATGACAAGAGCCGAAGGACCCTCCTTAGCGTAGGAGGACTCTCCTTCGACCACAAGACTGTGTGGTGTAAAGTGTACCTAAGTCAATCCTGGTAAGCACAAGTTGACAAGTAAATGTGACAAAAATGACTTAAATATATTGACAATTGACTAGAGTCACACTAAGTTAACGACTGTTTTATGCGGACCCTGTCCATCCAGTCACGAGATGAGTTTGATAAATTTTGTTATTATTTATTACATATGTATAAGCTGATCATACTACCTTACATTTTGACAGTTACTGCCACAGACCTACAGCATAAAACTAATACTTGTGAGTCTTTTCATAACAAAACAATTCGGAATAATCTTAATAAACCAAAACATTTTTTTTATTAAAGCATATTTACAAATCCCCTTTCTCACCTAATCCCTGTCGTTAAACATTTCTAAATTATTGTTCTTTGTATAAGTTTAAGCAGTTATCCCTTTTATTTAATAAGTCGCTATTTGCTTTTTGTCTTGGTCAGATGAGGTTAGGCCGTCCCACAGAGAAATCATTTTAAAACATGTTTATCGTTTTATTTAATAACATCGTTCTCTTAATTATAAGAAAATTTATAAATATCCGAAGAAAATTTATCTCGATTAACATAGGGTAAATACAATAATCTTTGGAAGAATATTAACAGACATCACTTGATTCACATACAACACAGAACTGTTTACGTATAAAGTTGACTTTAAAATTTACATGCTTTAAGGGAAAATGTACATTTGAGCAAATGTACAGAACATGTTATGTACATGTTATGTACATAACAAATATACAGAATGATCTGTGTATTAGGAACGAAGATACCGGAGCGGGACTATCTCTAAACCAACAGTCACTGATTCCACCACTAGGAGCACATGTGGTCAAGTAGTTAATTCTCTTCCGATAGATTGCGCTAAGAGGCAATTAAGAAGCTGCGTATACAAATTGTCAAAAGATCTTAAAGGAGTTTGTGATTTTAAATGTTGCTTTTATTTATAGCAAATAAATCTTTAGTAGCTTTTGTTTCCTTACAAGTAACTGATGGTACTGATGTTTATACCTGAAAAATAAATTACTGCTCTCCGTCCGTTAGGAACAGAAACCTAGCGTTCCGTCTACTACATAATGGTGCATGACAAGTTTTACTCCATATTAGAGGTTACTATTGCTTAATTTTCCCTCAAGGCAAATATGTTGCACTAATGAAAATTCTGAACAATTTC
>CM060949.1:221849201-221901701 GCA_030765055.1 Mantis religiosa
TAATATTATTAATATTATTAATATTAATATTATCATTAATATTATTAATATTATTAATATTAATATTATCATTAATATTATTAATATTATTAATATTAATATTATCATTAATATTATTAATATTATTATTAATATTATTATTAATATTATTAATATTATTATTAATATTATTATTAATATTATTAATATTATTATTAATATTATTATTAATATTATTAATATTATTATTAATATTATTATTAATATTATTAATATTATTATTAATATTATTAATATTATTATTATTATTATTAATATTATTAATATTATTATTATTAATATTAATATTAATATTATTATTAATATTAATATTAATATTAATATTAATATTATTATTAATATTATTATTAATATTAATATTAATATTATTATTAATATTAATATTAATATTATTATTAATATTAATATTAATATTATTATTAATATTATTATTAATATTATTATTAATATTATTATTAATATTAATATTAATATTATTATTAATATTAATATTAATATTAATATTAATATTATTATTAATATTATTATTAATATTATTATTAATATTATTATTAATATTATTATTAATATTAATATTATTATTATTAATATTATTATTATTAATAATATTATTATTATTAATATTATTATTATTAATAATATTATTATTATTAATAATATTATTATTATTAATATTATTATTATTAATATTATTATTAATAATATTATTATTATTAATATTATTATTATTAATATTATTAATAATAATAATATTATTAATATCATTATTTTTCTATACAGCAACACAAATATGTCGTCATATTTAAGTTCTGTAAACTTGTAAAATCTTATTAAATTTTAAACTTCCGACGATTACCAACAGTATTAAACTTCTTTGAATTTAATTTCATAATGGCATGTTGCCATGGTAGCTCAGTGGCTAGAGTAAATGAACCTGTGACCTTGAGATCCATGGTTCAAATCCCGGCTATGGTATTGAATTTTTCAGGCTGACTCTGCCTTTCAAAATTTAAGATTAGAGAGTATTTCTACCAAGTTTGTACTTAATGTGCTCTATGCGTTCGCCGTTGTATATCACCATGTCATCCCGTACTTCGCTGGACTCTTAGGAATTATATCATACTTTCATTTACTATTTCTACCTATTCTTGAACAAACTATTTTTAAACGGCTTACTGTTCCATTTACTTTACATCAAACAAGATAAACGTTATTGTATAAATAGTTTTATTATATATGTTTTTGTGGTTACGATGTATATGAATACAGTTAGTATCCAGTCACCTGATTATTTCCTAGACACCATAATAAACTTTCTGAAATGGTTACTGAGTCCGCCACTAGGAGCGCAAGGGCTCAATTAGTTAAGCAACAGCTGATAGATGGCGCTGATGTAAAAATCAGTACGTTGCGGATTGAAATGCTAGACAGATTCAAGGGGTTTGAAATTTTAATTTTCAGTTTCTTTTACCGTAAATAAGAGTTTAGCAGCTTTCGTTTCCTTAGTAAAGATGGGCGATAGATGCTTATACTTGAAAGGAAAAGTCACTACTAATCCGTCATTATGGAACAGGAAGCTGCTGTTCTATCTACTATATCACGAAACATGACAAGTTTTGATTTGTATTAGGGTTGAAAATTTGACAACGATTAAGGAGTTTATAGCTATTATGAATATCTGTTATATTCAGACTTTACTGGTTAGTTGAATTCTCAAAATCTTCATGTACCACAAACAGTAAAGATTGTCAAGGCCAATTTGCCATATTTGTATTTATCTTACAGATATATCAATGCTGGTAAATTCCTTGTTCCTTTTTCCTTCCAGCTAACACAGCACATACCTACAATCTTACCTAGAAAGTAAATGTAAATTTGCCGCGAGTCAGTATCATTCAGGCGTTTTCTGACCAGAGAGTATGGAAACTGAATTAACTATGTTCTTAGTGTGGTGGCAGCCATTTTAACTTGTTACTCACTTCGTGTATATAGAAGATTATATTTAGCCAACATGATGAAAGAATGGCTAAATGTAACAATGTAGCAACTCTCTTGCATCTGAGCCATTAACTACACGGTGTCGCAGACAATGCAAGAAAACGGAAAGCCCTTGGAGAAATGATTTTAACAGAACCTATATGTATGTTGTATACAAGGCACGGTCTATCAACTGTTCTCGTAGGTCAATGACAAAACGCAGGCTGTGACAAATAGCGCCAGGGTTGGCGGTTCGAAACCTAACGTGTGGACATACTTTCTTTCTAAAAATTGTTTACTCTGTTAGAAGCTGTAACGAACTAACATACAACTGTGCTCTTGCAGGTAAACTATGGCGTCTAATATAGTAAGAGGGTTACATACATCTTCAGGTTGCTACTGTTGCTTTACTTTTACTTCATGGCAAGGAATTAAGGAACATTGACTTTTACTGACGAGCGCTACATTGGCTGGTTATCTTGTTTATTAAAACAGTGAAGTATTAATACAATTGTGAAATTCCAAACCACAGTATACTGATTATACCATGCTGCTATCTATCGGCAGTCAGCTGACAACTGAAACCAACGCGAAAATAGGAATTTTAATATTGAGGGTAGTAATCTTTAGCATGTGGTTCTGTGTTATAAATGTGAGTATAAACGTATGGTTTTTGACGTAGCTTGGTCTGTGAGGAGTGTGCTGACGTAATAATTCTAGCGTTATCTGAGAAATATTACGGCTCTACATTGCCTACTGGCCTCTCATAAAACATTCACAATTACACCAGCATGTTCAATACGAAGTGAATGATCAGAGATCCTTTTCCATGTCAATAGTACATATATTTATGACGTCATCACTAGCTGAACTTATAGTGTCTACCAACCACAAAAACGTAAGCTATAATCTATCTTAACCTAGTGTAATCCTGCTGTAAACATCTGGATGGGAAGACAGAGACAGAGATATTGGGACAAAACGGTTAAGCTGTTGATTGGTTTAGCGAAGTTAATGGACGTTTTTTTTTTTTATTTGCATACGTACGATGAACTCCTCCTTTAAGTGCACAACTGTAAGTAGCTTTCTGATCACTGGTTTATGCGAGCTAATATCGGAGAGAGAAAAGTGTGCAAATGTTTCGATTATTATAAATGTAATAGCCCCACATTTTATCTTTCTGCTTCACATATCACATGCATATGTACAGGTTAGACGGAATAGAGGTGAAATAATACAGACTATTAACTTATTATGTTCAATTATGCTGCATTTAATTTAACAATTACTAGAGGACACTGCTATTATATAATATTTTCCTCTACCAGACAGCTCTCTCACAACGAGGTCTGTATCGAGTTGAATGCTGATTAAGATGTTATTGTTTATAGTGTGGAGTTACTGTAGTACATCTCGTGTACCTCACAAACTCAAGAACACATATGTACATGCAATTTAAAATCAGTAAGCTCTTCATTATGAAGTAGGCCGGTGCTTCTGCCGAAATAAAACACAATCGAGGCAAACATTTAAAAAGTGGCGAGAGGTGAATGATCGTGCATTGTTTCGCGGTGCTTAAAGAAACAAACCCGGAATCGTCTATAAAAACATTGAGAAAGAAACTGGTGATCTCCTTTGCGTTTCCGCAGGTAGTGTACATAATGTTAGAATGGAACAGCAAGCATCCGGAACTCTAAGAACACCGGGAAAAACGCGTAATGCAAACAGCGCGTGGAGAAACACAACGATTTTAAGAAAAGTGCCATACGCAGAAAAGTTCATGACTATTTTTTCAGAAGTGAACCGACTCATATATTTAATAAGTTAATGTTTAATCTAACGCTATTTATTTACTGTCTAGAAGCTAGTGCTGCTATATATACTGCTAGTGTTGCAAAGCTTATGTGCGTACATGTACCGTCTAACACTTGGTGAGTTGAGTCAGTTCCGCCTTGATGTTTACAGCAGGATTAAACTAGCCTGAGATAGAGTATACAACAATGTCCAGCATAATCACTTTGCTGGCCCCACGGTGTTTATGCTCGCCTTCCCAGTATGATAAGGATGCTAGATTCGTTTAAAATACGCAAGTGTTGTCACATAACTCACCCATACATAATAGCTATCACTACAGTTACTACAACAAACATTAGATCTTGCAGCATGGCTGACTCATATACACTCTCTTACACTCATTTGCCAGTAAACAGATCTACTAATAGAGCAGATAAACTGTTCATAACCCCGCCCCTTCATTCGTCTCTTGCTATCTTGTGGTGGGTAGACAGTAGTTCCCCCTGTATCTCCCACACACGTTTTCACCTGAGAGCAAGCGTTCTTCTTAACGCGGGGAAGCAGCATTATTATCTACATCGATAACGATAACTGCGTAAACACGTATCCAATGACTCACTGAGAGACCATACGCCAGAATTCAGTAAGCAGCTTCAACAATAACTACACATGTGTGTTTAAAAGAAAAGAAAATAAACAAAATGGAACTAAAAGTACATTTCCTAAAAAATAACCAATTGATATCAAGATCCCAAACTTGCACAGTAGAAGTACACAATATTGGTTCTTTTTAAGTGAAAAGAATTTATATTTAATTCAGGTATCTACGTGATGAATCAGGAAAGAGATGATATTTCATCAATTTCCCAGCCTAATGATAATTTAGTGTCTTGAATCAAACACTGCACATTTGTCTGTGTTAGCAGGAAAGAGAACGTAACAAAACAATTTATCAGCAATAAGTCTCTGTGTGATAAATACAAACGTGGGGAAGTGGTCTTGACAGTCTCTCGTGTGAATGTAAAGTTGCTATTTGTTTATTACTTCAAGTGTGACATATCAAGTTCGTTACAAGCCAAGTATTGTATAATGTTTGTTTATCAATCAGAAAATTACTCATCACATAAGTAGAAATCTTTTTATACTTCACGGTTTTAGATTCTGAGGCCTGGTTGCACAAAAATTGCTAACTGAAGTTAATTCATAATCGAAGACCAAAATTGAACTAAGTTTGCAAACCCTCGTGGTTGTAAAATGTTGATCTTAGATCAGATGAACGCCGTTTATTACTGATCCGAGATCACAAAAACAAATGCGCCAACATCGCCAACCACGTTGCAATTTTCGTGTTGTATCGAAAGTATTCCAGAATTATCGGAATTACTCAACACTGTTTAATTCAAATTCACAGAGTAGCTAATAAAGACATAACAAAAAATAAATAAATGTTTCGCTTTTTGCTTATTTGTCCTAGAAATAATGTTATTTTAAATATACAGTATAAGAATTTACTCCATATGAAACAGTATTTATCAAATGTTAATTATTTGGCTTACTTTATCTCCATTATATGCCCAATGTACATCTTTTTCGTTTTCGTCTGTTTAGCAAACTGTGAGATGGAAAACATGAACAAAAAATGGAAGTTCAAACAAAAGAGAAGATGCGTTCAGCTATCTATAAATCTCGCATAACCCTTCTTATTTCACCCTTTTCCATAGGCATCCTGATGAAATGAGATCTTTAAGCTGTAATCTCCCTTGTAACTTTGTGCATTGTTCTAAACGCAGTCCCTTTATTTATATTAAATATATTTCTAATCACCATCTGGAAGATTTTAGTTCCATAGAACCGTAATGTGAGAAGGATCATAAATATTGGATTAACTGCGTATTTCCTCAGGTATTGTGTTCTTAATTGTGCATGTATCCCATGCTCCAGTTCTTTAATTATATGCTTTGATAGTCGAAATCTCATTTTGAAATTTCTGTCAATTAGTTCTGAGATGGGATTATCTCTATGTTGGATAACACAAGGGGACTTTTGAAATTGAAAATTCTAATCATCAGAGACATCACAGTAATCTGAATTCTGCAAATAATGCAAATGTATAAACTATGAACAGAAATAATGTACCATTAACATACATTTGTGAAATAAAGAGGCTAATTATTTATACAAGTAACCACAAAAATGCTTTATTTACTATTTCTTTAAAGCAGCACTATTTATTTCTTCTCAGAAATTATTGTGTAAATTTTGCAGTTCTGCTGATCTAAGATCAATCAAGTTAACATTATCTTTAATGAAACCGCGCCTCAGTCCGTTCCGGCTGCAATCTGGTCTGCTCAAATTTTCTTCGGTCTTCCCTGGTTTTTGTACATTTGGGTTTATAGTTTCTGACTATTTTAGGTATTTTGTTGTGAAGCAAAATTTGTTTGGATGGTGGTGGCGATCAAGTGTTACCACAGCTCCACGTTGGAACGCCAATTTGAAGCAAATATAAGTGGTGAACGATGACAAATATGATTGGCGAGCAATGAGGATTCTCTCAGGGTATGCGTGGATGGGTGTGAGAAGGAGATTTTCGCAACACTGTAATTCCCGCCTCCAAATTATTTACTCACTGCTTCTTCTTTTCAAACATCAAAATGGAAGTTGCCGACCGAGGGTTACCAATCTCGGTTTAGAGTTACTGAATGCTAATCGTTTATTCCTCGATAATTTTGATGACCCGACAAATATTCAAGACAGAACAAGTTGACCGCTCTAATAGGCTTCACGTCTCAGACTCTTGTCGCAGCGGCTGCACGCCGAAGACCTTTCTGATCGGCTTCACGACGAAGACTGTTTTTTAATGGCTTCCTAGGCGCGAACTAGCCAAATCGGCTTCACGCCGAAGAGTGCCCTCTAACCACAGCTGCGCGGGTATATATCTCTAACTTTCACTCTCAAAACTCTTTTTCAGACAAAATCCCTTTGTGGCTGTTTTGGTCGCCATTGTAAACGATCCAAAGAATTCCCCATTCATACACGTCAAGTGACAATTCCTTTAGAAACCTTCTAAGGACACTGCTTCTTACAGGGCTTTGTTATACACTTTCCCCAACTCAACTGGCCCTGCCCTGGTCTTGACAAAGAACCAACATTCCTTTGACATCTATCATGACTCTTTGCTTCTGGAAAACCATAATTTCAGTATCAAATGCCCCCATAGATATTATTTTATTATCCCATAATGAAATAATATATATGTCTTGCCCGAATATAACGCAAAATATTAGACCTTTGTCAGCAACTTCCAATTCGTTTTACAATTTCTTTTCACAACATTAATTTTTACATGACATTTCCTAAAAATTATTCACATGGTTACATAACAACAGTTCATTTAAAATTTACTAACATTCTGTTCTGCAATTTTCAACTTTTAAATATTACTCAGAAAATATTTCAATCTACATCTTATTTTTTTTATCTGATCTACTTAAAGTTAATTCACATTGTTGTTACACTTGAAACAATTCCTAAGTATACACTCCCATGTTTAAATCAATGGTACATTAATAATATTATATTTGTATACAACATTTCTGAGTTCTTCTTCTGGATTCTAAATAAATATTCTTTTCAAAAGTCTGTCATTGTTCTGATCTTTTTTAAACTGGTTAATTTCTTATACATTTCAGAATATTTCTTAATGATTCTATATAAATATTATTTTCAAGAGTCTTTAAGTTTTCTGATTTTCATTTCTATATGTAATTTTTTTCACTCGTTTAGTTTTAAGTTTCACTGCACTGCCACAACACTGTTTAAACTTAACCTATACATTTTACACTACACTATTTATACTTAGCCTATACATTTTACAAGTTTGTATCTTCTCTTTTTACAATTTGTTGTGGCAATTTTAAATACTTAGCCTAAGTTCCCACCATTTACAAGAAAATTCATCATCCCACAACGTACTTCGAAAATATAAGAGAATTTTGCGGACTTTTCCATGTACAAAGGACTTATTTATTCTACATCCCCATGATTTTTCCATATCTAGCTTAGGTATTGTACATCGATATCTCGTCCTATCTTTTCTACACATATTCTGATGGAACCGTGCCCCTTGCCCGAAATATATTAATATTTCTCTTTCGTTTCTCCTTCGATTTTGAATGCTTTTCCATGTTTCTTTCGTCGCCATGATTTTTATTGTTACCTCACTAATTTCCCTTGTGGTTTTCTCCGAATTCCTCGTCAGTTTTTATTTTCCCATTCTGATACTACCAATCTACTCCTAGTTACTTCTAACTCTTTCCTAGCTAGTTCTCTTTCTTTCTCTAATTTCTGTGCTATTTCTTCCCTCAGTTTTCTGTTTTCATTATCTGACCTTACATTAGTTAGATTCATAACTTCATTTTCAGCATTCTCCATCTCCTGACTAACATCTTTTCCTACATTGTCTGTTACCTGATCAGCTTCTTCTCTTACGTTCTCTACTTCCTGATTATCATTCCTGAAATTTTCTAACGACTGTTGTTGATTGTCTAACTTCTTTCCGAGTTCTATTTGTCCTAACTCTAACTTCTGAACACTATTTTCTAACTTTTCTTCTATCATTTTTAAACTTTGATTGTTATCATCTATCTTTTTACTTAAACTTTCACTTAAACTTTTATTGTTATCCTTCATCTCTTTTCTTAAACTTTCACTTAAACTTTGATTGTTATCCTGCATCTCTTTTCTTAAATTTTCATTGTCATTCTTCATCTCTTTTCTAAAACTTTCAATGTCTTTTCTTAAACGTTTATTAGTATCCTCTATCGCATCTATCTCTTTACTTAAACTTTCTAACATTTTTCTCATTTTCTCTAACATATTTCTTTCCCTTTCTACATTATTTAGGGCCGTTCTACTACTCTCTGCTACTTCGACTACTTCCTGCCTACTGTTATTACTATAAACCACTTGAACTTCCATGTTTTCTACAATTTTTACTTAAAATCTTGTTTTTCACTCCTCAAATAAATTCACCATAGTCTAGTATATAATTTATCACTTTGTACCTTTGATTTTCTGCTGGCTCCTGATGTCTCTGATGATGTCGGCCTCCTTTCTTCTTTCCAGTTAGGACTGCTGTAGAGCTACTTGTCAAACGCTCTCGTGGCGAACCTCCTCCTGTTGCACCTCGTTGTCGGGTTGAAACTCATTCTCGATTGAACCTCCTCCTCAGGTTGAACCTCCTTCTCCTGTTGAACCTCGTCGTCCGGTTGAAGCTCCTTCTGGGGTTGAACTTCCTCCTCAGGTTGAAACTCCTTCACGGGTTGAATCTGCTGCTCGTGTCACACCTCCTTCTCGTATCGAAACGAACCTCATCCTCGTATCGAGCTGAACCTCCTCCTCGTATCGAGCTCCACGTTGGCGCGGCAGTTTGAAGCATAATTTGTTTGATGGTGGTGGCGATCAAGTGTTACCACAGCTCCCCGTTGGAACGCCAATTTGAAGCAAATATAATTGGTGAACGATGACAAATATGATTGGCGAGCAATGAGGTTTCTCTCAGGGTATGCGTGGATGGGTGTGAGAAGGAGATTTTCGCAACACTGGAATGCCCGTCTCCAAATTATTTATTCACTGCTTCTTCTTTTCAAACATCAAAATGGAAGTTGCCGACCGAGGGTTACCAATCTCGGTTTAGAGTTACTGAATGCTAATAGTTTATTCCTCGATAAATTTTGATGACCAGACAAATATTCAAGACAGAACAAGTTGACCGCTCTAATAGCCCTCACGTCTCAGACTCTTGTCTCAGCGGCTGCACGCCGAAGACCCTTCTGATCGGCTTCACGCCGAAGACTGTTTTTTAATGGCTTCCTAGCCGCGAACTAGCCAAATCGGCTTCACGCCGAAGAGTGCCCTCTAACCACAGCTGCGCGGGTATATATCTCTAACTTTCACTCTCAAAACACTTTTTGAGACAAAGTCCCTTTTTGGCTGATTTTGGTCGCCATTGTAAACGAACCAAAGAATTCCCTATTCATACACGTCAAGTGACAATTCCTTTAGAAACCTTCTAAGGACACTGCGCCTTACATGGCTTTGTTATAACACTTTCCCCAACTCAACTGGCCCTGCCCTGGTCTTGACAAAGAACCAAGATTCCTTTGACATCTATCATGACTCTTTGCTTCTGGCAAACCATAATTTCGGTATCAGTTGTTAGTAATAATAGACTAATTGCCTCTATTTTTAATTTCTTTTTCTGCGTACGGAGTTATTGCTATTGCAAATTTCTTCTCTGATATCCGTATTAAATGTCTATCTAGGTATCTGTGTTAAGTAGAAGTGCATTAGAAAATTTCTAGAACAAGGAGTAATATGGTGTTAAATAATAACAACTCCTAAAAGAGAAATGTCCCCTTTGCGACTGAACAGATCCAAAACTTTCAACATAACAGCAAAACTGCCCAATAGAATACGAAGGGATTGTGAATCAAAATATACAGTAAAACTGTGTTACAAAACTTAATTTTAACCCTAACATAAATTAAAACTTGTCAAATTCCATGAAGTAGTAGACGGAATGGTAGCTTTCTGTTCCTTACTGAGGGAGATTAGTCATTTATTTTTCAAGTGTAAACGTCTTTATCAAGTGTTTTTGAAAGCAAGGAGTAGCTGTTAGACAAGTATTTGTCCTAAATGAAAATAATATTTTTAACAGTAAACTGCTCTTATTTATTTGACAATTGCAATATGTAGCGTCCTGATTCCCTTATGGCGCAATCTATCGGCAATGAGTTAAGTACGTGACCACATGCGCTCCTAGTAGTGGAATTAGTGACTGGTTTTGCTATAGATGACATTAGAAACTGTCCCCATCCAGTGACTGGATACTAATTCGTGTTACTTCATGTCTTGTATACGGATCATTTTGTATATTATATTAGTTTCAAAGCAGGAGGACAAGAAGGTTTTCAAACATACCTTTCCCCTTAGACCATGTATATCTTGAGGCCAGAATTACTTAGTACTCAGTGCTGTGTTACATGTGAGTCAAATGACGTGTTGCTCTTCTGTTACTATTCTTTAAAAGGTTTTTGTTGTATTTACGTTATGTTAATCAAGAAAAATTTTCTGGGAAAAAGCGAATAGCGATTGACTACTTAAAAGGGATGTACTTGAACTATACATAGAACAATTAGGAGATATTTAGAACAGAGAAATGGAGGTACATAAGAAGAGAAAGAGAATTGTAAATTCTGCTCCGGTTATACAAATAATATTCACCCTGGTTGTTGTTGATTAAACTCTACCTTACATAGAAGACCTTTAGAATTCTTTCTATAGAAAGTGACTAATGTCATGGGTGAAGCGCAATGTTTAATATATGACGGATACAAAATGTAATGTTTTTTAATGTATTCTGCATAAAATGCAAACAATAATATTTATGACACAAAGATATAGATCTCGTAAAAGTAGAGAGTTTGTTACAAATATATTTGTCGTGGATGGTAGAATACATACATATTTAAGTTATGTCATGCAACCTGAACACACAAATTTTGCAGTAATAACTACACACTAGGTAAGTAACGCAACATATAACAACTGCCGTTTCCATTTGGCTTAATTGTGAGTGTTCATATTTCATTAAAATATATTTTAATTCTGCACAGAGTTCCTTTCTTCCTTAAAGTCTTGTTATTTTGATTTATTCCTTCCTCAAATATCACGTTTAGTTTTCCACATTTGTCTACTTATTTAAATTACAACCAATTTATAGTTGGGTAGAGAGCGCTAGATGAGTTATTAAATATGTTATATAAAGACTTACAAGCATTAGTTGTATAGTGGAAATCTTCGAATTAGGTATCAAAATAGAAGGTAATAGCTTTTAAATTAGATTAGATTATTTGTTATGCATATTCCAATGTGTTACAATTAACAACTTTAGGCTACATTTATTTGTCTTTATCTTGTTGCTAGCTTGGCTTACATGACACCCTGGTCTTCTGCTCTGCCAGGTAGCCCTTAACCTCCATGCCTCCTTGTTAATTAATTGGCCCCATTCTTCCCCCTCATATTCATTTCTTATATTATTTATATTTCTGGCCCAGTTTTCCTTTACTTTCTGCAAGAACTCGCGAATACTACTTACGTGCTTCTCCTCTCTTCCCGTTAACATTTTTATAGCTACTATACTCTTCTCTACTTTCTCCCATCTTTCCTCCCAAACCTTTTTTCTCCACATTGCGAACTCCTCGCATTCTGTTTCATAGTGTTCTGTGCTTTGTTTTCCCCGACACACTTTACAAATTCCCTTTTCCCTACCTCTTATCCCTCTGATCAAGTACGTAATAAGTAATCTCAAATATTAACAAACTTCTCATCTATTAATGGAAATTAATTATTCTTTCACACTGGCCGTGTGTAGGCTAAATTGTGGAAACGAAGAGTCAGACTGAAAAATTCAATGCCATAGCCGGGATTTGAACCACGGATCTTCTGGTTTCCGTCCAGCCGCACTGCCATTGTGCTACTATGGCCAACGTGCCGATATGACATTAAATTCTCCAACTGACTCTCTCATCTATTGGCTTAATGGTCAAAATCTCAAACAAATCAGTGAACTTTGTGCTAATACAACCATTTGCCAATAACTTTAAAGTATTTTGCCACATTTCCTTATCAATTAAAACTTATCAGGATTGACTTAGAGACAATTTGCATTAAACAAAATCGGTCTCAACCAACACAATATTCACTGGAGTACATTCAATATCGACAATTATAAAAATTGTGATCAGTTTCATGTTCAAGCTGAGGCATCAGTCAGAAATCGATTTTAATACTTAAACACAAGTCTCTAAGTTTTCCCAGATAACAGAGAGCAGCAATGTTTTATCTAATGTCCCTTTTGCTCTTCAGCAAAGGTAAACAATTGTTTGAACTACTTATTACAACTATGAATATTCTCTCTCAATGTTCTTAAAGAGACGTGAACGGTCTTAGCATTAAGCCTCATTGTTGAACAGAGCAGCGTTCATTCCCCCTTTGTTGATGTATTAAGTTGTTCAATACATCTTGCAACTTGCATAGAGCTTAGAGTTATCCAACATTCATCTTTCAGAATAAGGGAAATCCCATATAAGTAACTCAGCGTTTTCGGGAAGCAAACTAGGGTCCTCTTCAACTTGAGGTAAACCAAACCACAGTGACCGGCAACATCGACAAAAATGTGAGTAGAGGAATAAACTAAAAATTCAAGTCTAAGCTAAGCCTCCTGAAAATGCTAGCCCAACCCTCCAAAAGGAACAAAATTGATTCGACCACCGCTGGGCAGGTGGTTTGTTTTGTCATGTCAAGTTATACAATTTAACATTCATAACGTTTTTCTATCCTTTTTTGTGTTTTATTAATTGTTATTTATGACTTTTCATTGGTTTTATTCCCTAATGGTGCATATTTATTTTATTGCCATTTTGTTTTGATTTTTAAGTTCTTAGATAAGTTTATCTCTGTCTATTGCCATAGTTTAGCTTTTGAATGGGCGCTCATGAACAAACAGTTAAACCCGCTTATATATAAATCATCATAATCACTCACTGACTTACTCTACTCATTCAGGATTCCTGCTTCCTTACCTTACCTCACTCGACATGATTGTTATTATATAAATAGTTATATTATGTATGTCTTTGAGGATACAATGGATATGAATACAATAGTGTTAAACTACAGGCAAGTGCTTTAAGAGCTGGAGACGAGGTGATATCTTTAAAATTCTATTCTCCTTTCAAGGTCAGAACAAAAGAGCAGCATCAAATACAAGAAGAAAACTACTAAGAACCTATTGTAGCAAACATAAACATTGAAAAGCTAAAACCAATAAGAGGGAATGTCTTGGAAATAGTTGAACTTACCAAACAAATGTTTGCTTATATTATGCATTTTATCTATGTTTATATTTTATTGCTTTGTCTAGCTATTGTTTTTTACCAGTTATGCAAAGGTCATTCAGGATAAATGGAATTTCTTAAACAATTATCAGGAAATTTAAGACATATATTGTAAATTTCGTGAACATTTTAAAGGAACATTTAGTCACTTTTGAAAATATAAAAAAAAATTGAAAAACGCTCTTTGTAAAGGGTAGTGTGAAATGCTAGTCGCTGTGCCGTTCCTGGGTACCTCAGAAAGTGTATTAGTTTTACTTTCAGCTTCTTCCAAGATTGTTCTACTACGATTTTCAAGAAAATAATGTTATACGAAATTCTCTTTTGCACCGTGTGCTCCTCGGTGTTTTAGCATTATCCAGGTTGCCTGCGCAGTGTTTACTCTCTCTCCCTGGCCCAGCGCGTTCAGTTTTCTGAGCGTACTCCTTTTCCGGGACACGCTGGCGCTCGTGGATTGGCTGCCCGGTGTTGGCTATGTGTGTGAGTGGGACACGGGTGTTGGTGGTACGCTCAGACACGCCGTGGGGTCGTTGAAGGGTTATCGTCCTCCGTGGAGGAAGGTCCGTTGACTCTTGCCATACCGGGACTAGGTACCTTACTGGCATGGTGGTGGGTAGTTATAAGGGATGGTGGTTAGATGGTGGCGATTTAAGTTGAGATTAGTATAAAAGTAAGGATATTTGATTTATGGGAAGGGGACTTGAGTTATTGAGTTCCAAGGACAAGTCTGGGACGCTTATATCTCTCACCAGGATCAAGATCATATTCCCCGAGACCTCGGATAAGGTTATTGAAACTGGAAGGTAATTTTGCATAGAAGGCGTGGGATAGATGCAATATGTAGTCAAAAAGTTTTGGGAAGGAAAGATCAGAATGGATATTTTCATTTGGGATATACCAATCGGCAGCAACTGCTGACCGAAGGTAGCGGTTCTGGAAAATCTGTAGTTTGCACAGATGGGATTTGGCCGCTGCACCCCAGACTTGGCAGGCGTAAGTGATTGCAGGTCTGAGTACCTGCTGAAATAGCAAAAGTTTGTTGCTAAGCGTCATAGCTGACTTTTTGTTGTACAGGGGATAGAGCATGGCCATCCTTCTGTTTATTCTGTTTGCCACGGTTGTTATATGCTCCTTCCATGTCAGATACATGTCCAAAACTACACCTAGGTAGCTGGCATGCGTGGACCAAGGAATGTCTGCTCCTGCTAAATGCAGATTTTGAACGTCTTGGAGGGGTCTTCTAGTGAAGGTGACGGCTTGGGATTTGGTGGCGTTTAGTTTCAACCGCCAGGTGGCGAACCAGACGTGTAGCATGTTTGCGAAGATTTGAGCTCGCTGCACTGCATTTTCGTGCCGCTTAGATGCTACTGTGATGGCTGTATCATCAGCAAATAAATATAGGTTGCAGCCCCTTCGGGTTGGAAGGGTGTTTATGTAAGTTAGGAAGAGCAGAGGACCAAGGACACTACCTTGAGGTACCCCTGCATTTATGAAGTAGGTATGAGACAGGATGTTGTCTTTTGATACAACGAAGGTGCGGTTTTTGAGATAATGATGAAGTGTGTGAATAAGGTATGACGGGATATTGTAATGTATAAGGCGATGGAGAAGACCTTCATGCCACACAGTGTCGAAGGCTTTGGAGATGTCTAGGAAAAGGGCTACAACATAGTGACGGTTGTTGAAACCTCTAACCACCTCATCCACGATACGCAAAAGATGATGCGTGGTGGAGTGTTGCCGTCGAAATCCAAATTGTTCAGGTGTCGGGTGTGGGGTGGGGTGGGGTTTGGTGTGTGTGTGTTGAGTGTGTGTATGTGTGTGTGTTTAAATAAAAGCGCAAAATAAGCGCTTATAAATATTGTACATAACAAAAAAGGACACTGAAAGATACTAACATAATAAAACTGTTCTCGGTGGGCTAAGAAAGGTCACCGTATGGGTTTTGTATATACCACCGTAGACAATAAGCATTTAATTCCCAAGATATAACCTCAATGAAAATTTTAGCCTGTAAACCTGGCCCCTTTGTACGTTCACCATGCCATGAAACTAAAAATAAAAACCTGAAACCCGAAACATTTACTTCATATTAGGATTAATAATATTTGAATGCACAATGAGATAAGCATGTAGTTATGTTGAAAACCTTTGAGTCTTAAATCCCTTTCCAATTGCACATTTGTTTCATTCTATGTATTTGAGGTTTTCTCATGCATTTTTACTTACTCCTTGTTTCACATAATCTTACTTCGTATCTCTTAAGGCTCACGTGACCTAATTACTTCTCATTGGCTGCTGTCGTGTTATATAGTGTAGTGTGTGAAAATAAGTTATTTATTTAACATGATGATATATCTTATTATGTTCGAAGAGAATTGTCAAAATTATATTTTAATAGCAGTATTAAAGTGAGTGCAGATAAGCTTTTACTGTGCAGTAGCATACCAGGCTCGGAAAACAAAAGAACACAGAAAGGCTGTTGTACGTACAAAGTGAAGTAAGACAACCCACTCTCTTCTTAGTCCAAGCTGTGAAAAATCATACAAATTAATAGATATCTTTGTAGAACGTTGGTTTCTGCCAATAGTCCGTTAGCAGAAATAAATAAACCTACATTACGGCAATTTATAAAGCACTACAATTATGGGCAGAACTTCCGAAATGAAATGGTTACTCGTTATCTGAGAAAGATTACGACTGTTCTTTCAACATATCAACATGGCTTACTGGTCTCTTATAAAACATTCGCCTTTGCACCAGCAGTGGTCAATACAGGATGTCAGCGAATGAACAATAATCGTTGTCACTGTAGATAGATGATCGCGAGCTGATACTATAGTTAATCCTGACTCCTCCAGTAAAAGCATCCGCACTTGTTTTTACCTGAGAGCAAGTGTTCTTCTTAATGCGGGGAAGCACATCGATATAGATACATCTACATCGATAACGATAACTGCGTAAACACGTATCCAGTGACTCACTGAGAGACCATAACAATACTACACGCAGCAGAATTTAGTAAGCAGCTGCAACAATGACTATAGATGCGAATAACGTAAAAAAATCGTGCTTAAAAGAAAAAAGCGAAAAAAGGCAACAAAAGTACATTTTCTAAAAATTAAAAACTTAACATTAAAGCCCCCAAAAAGAAAAAGATAAGTATATTGGATCCTTTTAAGACGAATGAACTGATATTTAATTCTATATTGTTTGTAGTAACTCAGGAAAAAGATCATATTTGATGAAATTCCCAGCCTAATGATATTTTCATATCTTAAGTCAAACACTGCACATTTGTATATGTTAGCAGGAAAGTGAATGGAACAAAACATTGTATCAGCAATAAGTCTCTGTGTGATAAATACAAACGTGGGGAAGTGGTCTTGACAGTCTCTCGTGTGTATGCAAAGATGTTATTTGTTTATTACTTCAAGTGTGCTATATCGAGTTTGTTACAGCCCAAATATTGTGAAGTGTTTGTATGTCAATTACTCATTGGCTAAGTAGAAATCTTCGTCTACTTCGCGACTTTGGACTTTTCTTTCTGTTCCGGCTCCAATTTGGGTTGCCCATATTTGTTTTTTGTTTCCTGATTTCTTGTGCCTTTGGTTTTATAGTTTATGACTATTTAAGTGTTCTGTTATCATTCATTCTTTTCCCATTGATTTCTTTCACTTTTATTTATTTCCTAATATCCTGACTCCGTTTCTTATTCTTTTCTCGTGTACACAGCTACTTCGCTTAAAAATTTCTTCCCTAATGTCTATATTAAACAGATGACATATAAATTTTGTTTCATATGACTTTGCCCGCTGACAGTATTCCGCAGCACTTTACTGGATTCCCCTTTACTCTAATTGGCTAGTGTTTTCCGCGCCGTAGGCGGTACAGTGTACGACATATATAGTTCAAAACAAGGTCAGCGTTAAATGTCATACTACCAAACAAATACCAATACCGATAACGCACCTGCCACGTCAGTCATACCGAGGGGCAAGTTTGAAGCAAAGTGTCCTCCTCTTTATTTATTTTAAGAATTGACATGTGTTCCAGATAAATTAACTCTGTTGCGTAATATATTTTATTCATACTCTTATAAACATATAAATTTGAAAATTCTCTTTTAACATATTAAGATATATCATGTTGGATAATGAACTATCTTTAAACATAGTATACTACGCCAGTAGCCAATGAGAGGTGATTACGTCATGCGAGCGTCAATAACTACAGATAAGCTGAGGTGAAAGAAGTAATAAGGACATGTCTGTAAGCAGAAATGAATGATAAGACCTCCTGAACATTGACTTATGCAGTGTCATGTGACAACAAATCATAAAACAAATGTGTAATAGGCCTAAGGTATATGAGGCTCAAAAGTTTCAACATACCATCTACACCCAAATATTACGTAAGTGTTAATCCTAAAACGAATTAAAATTTGTTATACTCCGTGATCTAGTAGATGTCCTGGTAGCTTTCTGCTCCATAAGAACGCAGAACAGTAATTTATATTTCAGCTATAACTATCTTTATTGTGACTCCTTCGAAAGAAAGCAAAAGCTGCGAAAACTTCATTTATTGTAAGTGAAAGTAATACTCTAAAATTGTCCGTGTGAAGTATATTTTGACAATTTCAATCCTCAGCGTACTGATTCTCCAATAGCACAATCTGTCGGTCGAAGAGTTAACTACGAGACCACATGCGCTCATAGTGGCGGAATCGGTGACTGTTGGTTTTATAATTGGTGCCTTTTAGCTTTAAAGCAGGAGAAAAAAAAGGTGTGCTAATGTACCTTTCCGGATAAACAATGTATATGTTGAGGCCAGCATTACTTAGTACAGAGTTGTGTGTTATATGTTCACCGCTACACGCGCGATCTTTTACCTCCAATACACGCGCGCTGACCGAGAGTCCGCATTAGCTTTTATGGAACTCTGATATACCATTTTAATATTATGGTTTCGAAATATAAAATATGTGCGTCTGAAAAATATACAAATGCAGGAAATTTGCAAACATAATATATTTATCCATCACTGCAGAAAATATATAATTTTAAGTCGTAATTTACTCTTAAATCACTAAGAACATATATTGTGGCCATTGATGTTAACGTTCCTACTATTTTAACTGGTTTTGGGAATACACATTAAAACATTTATTTTTAGAAAAGTTGTTCAGAAAGTTTATTTTTCCATACATGTAATTCATCACTGTCAACTTCAAGCAAATCATTCACGGTGGTTGCTGTTCTCACTGTACAGGTATACTGGGGCATTCTTCAGCCACGCATATTTACTGTACAGTCTACAAGAAAACCTTGTTGGTCTGTTTGTCTTGCTGTCAGAGAAATTACATCTTCCTCGGATATTTAGTTGTGGAGCTGTAGGAGTAAATTCAACTTTCGGTAAACACAATATTTCCCTGATGATGTTGTTTTTGCTTGTAGGATTATTTAGCTGAAAGAACTTCATTTAAGATAAACAATAATTGTTCTAAGTAAATAAGTAAACAACTTTTCTAAAGCTTATGTTTTATGTTTTGTAATACTATCTTATCTTATCTATCTTATCTGCCAAACAGAATTGAAAAACTTGACGACGGAACAGACTCACAAGAGTACACGCACATGTAGACAATATTGACAGTGATTTAAGGAAGGATATTGGACTGTAGGATATTGTCGAGTCCTTAATACTGTACTTGAATGTTTCACTCGATTATGCTCAAGTTCAAGATTCCTTGTCTGTATATATCCCAAGTACAATATTGAAACAGATTACTTAGATTGGTCCAGATGTATTGAACTCTGTGGAGATATTCGTTCGTATAAGCTTTGTCGTAAATTTGATTGATGCTCACATCTTAAAGGTAATATGTAAACCTTGGACACTTGTGTATGAAGCAGTACGTGGTGAACTAACAAATATCCTATAAGATAGTTCCCTGACCAGGACGTAACATGAGTATATGACATACAGATACAATGTATTATTTATACGTCGTCAACTTCTTTCCATATTAAAGCAAACCAACTGTTCCCAAATATAGCAACATAAGTTAGACTGTATTTTAATGAATCGTAACAAATGAATAGTGTCAGTATATTACAATTTCGTATGTCATTTGTCTAATGCATATCTGTTTTGCCTTCTCTACCATATAGTTACAATAAATAAAGAAAGTATTGCATTCCACCCAAAAAGTTTTACCGACATTTCAGTTAAAATACATATTTTGTTGTCCCTTGTATCATATATAAGTATTGTTGGAGAAAGGTTAGCTAGAATGTGTGTGTCTCTCCCTGAACTTTGTATTTGGTTAAATATCAAATTTGGTAGATACATAACTTCAGTATCCTTCAAAGATATGGCATGATGATTTTCATGAAAATCGTCCCATCCCGGACTATGTACCATATTATGGAATGTATTTTGACCCCTTTTATTTCCGCAAAAATATTTAAAGACGTTTATTAAAAGGCTGTATGTTTAACACAGTGTTAGGACAAATGAAACATCTTGAATATTGAAGCCTGTTTACTCTGGTTGACTTTTGCCTTCAGAGAAAGACAATATTATAGAAAAGAAATGAAGATCTCGGTAAAACATACAATTTGTGTCATATACTTTCGGTGCAGGTATTCCTTCTTATTTGTGAGAATTTTGCAACAAACTACATGTTTATTTCAAATGAGAACCTGTCACTCTTTCCTTTATCTCTTTGTTACGCAAAGATAACGTAATTTACAGTCATAACAGACAAAGCACCTTTAAAAGATCTGACAGTCGCTCAGACGGCTGCATTTCTGTATTACCTTTTACGTACAACATTGTTATAAATTCAAAGCTAAAATCGTATTTATAATACTGACAAGCTACTGAATTTCCAGTACAGCACATCGTAGTTGTAAATTGGATTGTTATGAAGTGTATCAATATAAACACGATAGTACGATTTTGAACATACATTTGATAAGTAATGTCATATCTTCAGTGTATCACATCAACAGTTTTCGATAGCGGTCAGAGATGTTACCATAATATCCGAGAACTTGAATTGGAATATACTTTACCGACTACGTTGTAAGATTACATGTCGATGTAAACAAATGACATACATCGACGGCTGTGATTGGGGCGACCACCTGATCGACATGTCCAGAATAAGAACACGACTGTATTGTCGCTTACCGATGTTATGTAGCCTCAGTTGTATTTTGTCGTGACACAAAGTGATATATTTTATCACTTTATCTAAGCTTACCGAATTTCAGGCATGCTGTATATGGCAACACTCTGCTAACAAACTCAATACCTCTACCCACAAGAATGACGTAGAAAATCATTATCGCAAATTTTGGCAAACAGGGACCACAGTTTAGACCTTACAGTACGTTTGTTCGTGGCTGGGTTTTGTCCCTCACATCGGATTACGCTTCTAACAAATATATTTTCACCGTTTTTCTTTTGCCATGTGTAACAACTTCCGGCTTTTACTATTTCACCGCGAGAGGGCAGGATTAGCATCAAACTGGCCTTCTGTGTAGACTCGCGCAACGTTGTAACAAACGTTAGGAAGCAAATAATGGCGTTGCAGTCATAAAGGTGCTTCTTAATAACATGGGCTTACATACAGCAGGGAGTTGACTGCAATTAGGCTTATTTATATAATAATGTTATAATTAACAATAATTAATCTTTGATGTACTAAAGAATCTTTTAAAATTTGAATGAGGAAGTGCAACTGTTCAAGTGAAAATCGTACACTAGTAGCTATCATTGCGGCTTTCACTTGAGTTTTCACAGAGTAAGAAGTTTTATTTCCCGATGTCAAGATATTTTCATTGGATTTTGTTAAGAGTTCATCAAGCTGGTGTAAAGCTAAATTAAAAGGCAAAATAATCTCATATACTGAACCAGGTGGTCGTTTTGTTTCTTAGCTTTTCTGTCACCAAAATCTATATTCACCCTTGGCGCTATCTATCGGCAGCGGACTAACCACTTGAGACCGCACGCACCTAGTGACAGAGTCAGTAACTGCATCAGTTACCAAGATTAGAAATACCACTAGAAGATATCGACTTCGACACAGAAACCCGGATTTAATGTCTTCTCGTACAGGAACGTTTATCATTAATTAAGAATTACTGGACACAATAACAAGAATAGCATTGGTGTGATTCTTACCTTCAACTTTGTCCATAGATAACAGCAGTATACAAGGAACTATCTCACGTTACGTTTTATATTTCTGAGTTATTAAGGATCATCCGTATATTGTTTATATGTTGATATCTCTGCTATTAATTCGGAGACGTATGTTGACAAATCTAGCTTTAGACTTATATCTATACGGAAATAGAAATAATAATCTAGAAGTGAACATTGCTTAGTACGGAGTTGTGTTTTATATGTGAGTCAAAGAAATATACATATCTAAAATAAATAACATAAAAGCTGAGTGTTACATTCATCTGACTTTTTCTACTTAGTTTTCTATAAGTATTCTTACAAAATGAATACTCTTGTTTGTATCTTTTGTTAACTGAGACCATCTTTCATTAGATATTTACTTATTTTCTTGTAGCTACGAGGACGACATTTTAAACTGAAGAGATAATCAGGATTTTAAGACGTCGATCGTTATTTGATGGCTTAGAAGTAGCATGATGCCTATCTAACAGGAGAAAAACACGAATAGCGACTTACTGCCTAAAAGGTATAGGTATATGAACCTTCAAACTTATAACAGAGAATACTCCGAAGATTTATAGCACTATCAAGTTATAGGCATAGTGCTTATAACTTAAAATCCTGCGTTTCTAAATAAAGGAATAAAATATCCAAATAGAGCAAAATCCGCCCCCTAATTATAACTAAGGTCCTTCAATATTTAACTATAATATACTCTAATAATATTGTATATTTAGGCACTCCCCACATTAGATCATATGGGATGATGAATGAAATTGATGAAACAATGATCAGTTAAGCCTAGGGAGCACAGATCTTAATTACCCGTGGTTCATTTCTAAATATAAGGGAAAATCCCGGAAGAGAACCTTACCCAGATAACTAGTCCTGACTGAGGCTCAAACTCGGTACCTCTTGAACATGAGGCACGCTTCATCAAATGGACGGGCAATATTGATAATAATGTGTGTAGCAAAATAAAACAAACTGTTCAACTGTAAACTCTGAATTTAAATAAGCATAATGATCCCGTGAATGATAATATATCGAAGACATATTTGTGTAATTATTTTGGACGGCATTTCTCATATTTCTAATAAACATCTCGTCTTCCAAACGAAATGAAGCGTATTACAATTAGTTTTGATACGTAATTTACATGTTTGGGTTTTAACTTTTGTCTGGCCAACAGAATAAATCATGATTCAGATTACTTTTGTTTACAGCAACACCAAATATGTCATCATATATAAGTTCTCTAAACTTGTAAAATGTTAAAAATTTGAAACCTTTCGAATGTTACCAACAGTTTGACAATCCTTTGAATTCAATTTCATAATGGAATGTTGCTATGGTAGCTCAGTGGTTAGAGTAAATGGATCCGTGACAGTAAGATCCGTGGTTCAAATCCCGGCTATGGTATTCAAATTTTCAGTCCGACCTTACCTCTCTAAACGTAAGAGTAGGCAAAGGTTCTATCAAGTTTGTACGTAATGTGCGCTCTGCACTCGACCTTGAATATCACTAGCTCATCCGGTACTTCCCTGGACTGTTACGTATATTATAATACTCTCATTTACTATTTCTATGCATTCTTGAACAAACTATTTTTAAACAGCTTACTGTCCCATTCACTTTACATCACTCGAGATAAACGTTATTGTATAAATAGTTTTTTGATATATGCCTTTGTGGTTACAATGTACATGAATATAGTTAGTATCAAGTCACCGGACATTTCCTAAAGACACCATTTTACAGCACATAGGTGTCGTTGAAGGTGTACCCTCCTCCGTAAAGGAGGGGATTTCGACATAAAGCCATCCTGGGACATCGTCCCTAACTGGCATCGAGAGTATTTTAGAAAATAACGGTGGTTAGAGAGAGGGTAAAGCCACAATGATAAACGTTCTGTGATCGTATTAGCTTTTAAAGTTAGTGACTCCGCCACTAGGAACAAATGTGGTCAGGTAGTTAACCAACCGTCGGTATATGGTGGTCATGTAAGAATCAGGACGTTGCGGATTAAAATGCCAAAAAAAAAACTTCACGGAATTTGGAAATTACAGTATTAGTTTCATTTAGGGCAGATAGATATTTAGCAGCTTTCGTTTCCCTTGATACGGCAGATGATAAAGACGCTTATACCTGAAAGAAATATTCACGGCTCTCCGTCTTAATGGAACAGGAAGCTACCGTTCTATTTATTAGATCACGGAGGATGGCAAGATTTGGTTACTTTATCTTGCATAATTTTTACAGCTCATGTTTTGCGATGTGGAACCTTTTGATAATCTAACATATTCAGACGCTACTGGTTATATGGGTTTCTAAAATCTACCTATGCCACATATAGGAGAGACTCTCAAGCCCACTTTCCCATGTTAGAATTTATCTCACAGAGAACACATGTTCCGTAATGTTGGTAACTTCTGAGGATTAAATTAGTTTATTAGTGCTTTTATTTTTTCACTGCGCCAGAACATGAGTAATAGAGATACATAAAACAAACTTTCTATTTCAAACATTTTCTGTTCTATCTCCTGTCTTTATAAATCCTGTCTCTCTCTGATATTATCATCTGGGAAACGCCCAAATGCTTTCATGACAACAGTAACAGTCCCTTAGAACCTCATAGACTTCAAAACCTAGTGCCAGAACTGTTTTAGGAAGACAATTGCTCGTCCAGGCAGTTCTCATTGTAGGTCTGGTGTGACTGTTTCCAAGTATAAGCATGCAACTTATGATAGAGAACATTATGGTTATCTCGCGGCACGTTAGTATGTTGATAGATTTGTGCAGTAATATTTTACATTGGAAAAAGGGAAAGGTACGTCCAGATCTACCTTTCAAGATATTTTATGACACATCTGTCCTCTCTATCTAGAGAAAGGAAATAGTAGCTGTTAAACAATAACACAATACATCCCACATGAACATCTCCACTACCACCAGAACATTTTGACATAGACAAAGACTGAAGTCGAGTTGATGATGAGTAGATGCTGAAATTAATTCAGAAATAGTATTTCCACATAGCACAATATGTTAATTAACCTCATTACAGATTTATTACACGATTACATTGTTTCATTAATCCAAAAATGAACAAATAACAGGCAATTTTGTTGTTTTCTACTAAATATTCTATAATTATTTTAAAGGGGAAATACGTCCGTGATATAAAACATGTATGTAGATAACAGTCATGCATATTTGAGGTCACTGTGTAGTACAAGCAGTTACTAACGATTAGTTCTACAAGTTTGGTGTAGAATATAAGTGAACAAGATGCTCACTGTCCACCATATTATTTTATCTTCCCTCAAAACTATAAAACAAGAACTGATTTGTATTTTCATATCAGTGATTAAAATCAAACATTTTTACATTTTTCTCACTCTGAAACTTACTGTCGTAGAGAAGTGATCGGAACACCATGTACATTATTCTGCGTGGTGGCCTAGCTACTTATCCAAAAAAGGAAAGATAGCACTCAGAACCTTCCTGAACTAACCAGGGAAGCCTGTTACACTATCACTCTCTCCCTCTTTACCCTCCAAGAAGTGTTTATTTACTTTGCAGTAGTCTGAAATACCGTTATATTTATTATAAACACGTGATTATAAAGTCTAATTATTAAATACTAGAATATCGGAAAATGTATTATGACTTTTTTTTAACAAAAAGTACATCCTCTAGCGTTAAGTAAAGTCGAAGAATGAATGAAGTGTGTGGAATGGTTCTCAAACGAGCCCAGGGCACATAAAGCTTAGTGTTACCAGATATTTACCTTTGAGGATAAGGGAAAGCTTGTATCCAGATAACTCACACTGACCGAGATTCCAACTCGAGAAATCTTGACGTGGACAGACAGGTTACCTCCTATGTTACAGAGACAAGCATAAGTGTATTGTGTGGTCAGCTAACAACGTTATAGTAAGGAAGTAATACTTATATTGAAGTAGTGGCACTTTTTAAACATTAGTCATAGGTGCGACATCAGATGGACGGGCAATATTGATAACAATGTGTGTAGCAAAATAAAGCACAAGTTTCAGCTCTAAAATGTGTCTTATGTTAAATAATCATGATGGACACGTTGATGATAATATATTGAAGACATATTGTGTAATTATTTTGGACGGTGTGTTACATGTTTCGGATAAACACCTCTGCTTCCAAACGACATTTTCCATATTACAATTAATTTTGATACATAACGTCCATGTTTGATTTAACTTTTATCTGCCAACGGAATAAATAACGATGTATGTTATTTTTGCATACAGCAACACAAATATGTCGTTATATTAATGTTCTTTAAACGTGTAAAATATTAATATCTTCACACCTTCCGACGATTATCAACAGTTTTAAACTTCTTTGAATTCAATTTCATAATGACATGGTGCTATGGTAGCTCAGTGACTAGAGTAAATGGATCCGTGACCGTAAGATTCATGGTTCAAATCCCGGCTATGGTATTGAATTTTTCAGGCTGACTCTGCCTTTCAAAATTTAAGATAAGAGAGTATTTCTACCAAGTTTGTACTTAATGTGCTATATGCGTTCGACCTTGTATATCTCTAGCTCATCCCGTACTTCGCTGGGCTCTTAGGAATTATATCATACTTTCATTTACTCTTTCTACGTATTCTTGAACAAATTACTTTTAAACAGCTTACCGTCCCATTTACTTTACATCAAACAAGATGAAGGTTATTGTATAAATAGTTTATTATATATGTCTTTGTAGTTACAATGTATATGAATAGAGTTAGTATCCAGTCACCGGGCATTTCCTAAAGGCATCATGATAAACTTTCTGTAACAGTATTACTTTTTAAAGTTACTGATTAGGCCACGAGGAGCGCATGGGGTCGGGTAGTTAACCAATAGCCGATAGATGGTGCTGATGTAAGAATCAGGACGTTGCGGATTGAAATGCCAGACAAATTCAAGCCTTTCGGGATTTCAAGTTTCATTTTCCTTTACAGTAAATAATTGTTTACCAGCTTTCGTTTGCTTAGTAAAAATGGGTGACAGATGTTTACAACTGAAAGGAAAAATCACTGCAAATCCGTCGTTATGGAACAGGAAGCTACAGTTCTATCTGGTAGTTCACTAAAAATGACAACTTTAGATTCGTGTTAGGTTTGAAACACCAAAATTGTTTGATTAAGTGCTTTATAGCTATTTTGAATATTTGACATTCAGACTTTAATGGTTATTTGAATTCCAAAAGAAATTGATGTACCACATGTAGTACAAACTATAAAGCCTACCTTGCCTTATTTGTATTTATCTTACATCTATATTAATGCTGATAAATTCCTTGTTTCTTTCTCCTTCCTGCTAACATAGCACGTATCTACTATCTTTGAAGAAAGTAGATAAAAATTTTCCGCTAGTTAGTATCATTCAGGCGTTCTCTGGCCTGAGAGTATGGAAATTAAATTGTCCATGTTTGTAGACGTATGATATATATGTATGTTGTGGTGGGGGCCATTTTAACTTGTGTATATAGAAGATTATATTTAGCCAAAATTATGAAAGAATGGCTAAACATAAGTAAGTAGCAATTCTCTTGCATCTGTGCCATTAACTACACGGTGTTGCAGACAATGCAAGAAAACGGAAAGCCCTTGGAGAAATGAGTTTAACAGAACCTATATGTATGTTGTATACAAGGCACGGTCTGTCAACTGTTCTCGTAGGTCAATGGCAAAACGCAGGCTGTCACAAATAGCGCGAGGGTTGACGGTTCGAAACTTAACGTGTGGACATACTTTCTTTCCCCAAATTGTTTACTTTGTTAGACGCTGTAACAAACTAACTTACAACTGTACTCTTACAGGTAAACTATGGCATTGCAGAATATCAAAGAAAATGGAAAACATATAGAACGCTGATTTTTATAGAACCAACATTAAATTCGAAATTAAGCGACACCAAACCACGGCTCTCGTAGCTCAATGCACAACGCACGCTGTATCAAATCGAGGTGTCGCGGTTGGAACCCCGGTCTGGAACCAAATTTTTTGTTTCAATAGGATTGGTTTGTTAGACATAGTAACGAAGCAATTTAGAAATGCGTATTACCTGGCATTAGAAGACATTCAAGAACAGGAAAGACAAATGGAACGACGTTCTTTATAGTCCATAGATATGTATATAGTCTACGTTACAGTATCTGTTGTCGTAGCTCAACGTCGTAGTTCATTGTTCTTCAATTATTAAAACCCAATTCTCTGGCGGTTTGCGAGGCGGGCCAACAATTTCACTCTGTCTAACGCCTGTTAGCGCCGCACAACCCCGTCTAGTGACATACTACTTTACTGTGAGAAAATCTTAGTGCAAGATTCCATTGCAGTGCATAAATAACTTCCAGCAATATTTTTGTATGCGCAAGAAGTACAAGAAGAAAACTTTGGAATAAAAACTATAACTTTGTGCAGGGTTCGAACCGAAAACCTTCTGCCCTCCTTACAAAACGTACATTTTAACACTAACTTGCAACACCATGCTAGAACATAAGTTTAAACAACATAGATGGTGGTTCTAAAAAAATTGTTGCTGCATATCTTCTAATACTATGTAGTAATAACTTCGCTATAAGAGAAAAACTGTAAATTGGTTCGTTACAGCATCTATCATAGTAAGATGGTTAGAGATAAAAAGTGTACCGACTTATTAGGTTTCGAACGGTGAACCCTCAGCAGGCGTGTTGCCACTCAAATACGAGAGAAGTTGATGATGTGTGTGTAGTGTTTAACGCCCGCATTTACTACATACGGCACCGCAGGCGGTGACACTGATGATACATGAAATGAAGATGGAGCACCGGTGGAGTCAGATGGCGGGGGAAACCGGAGGTTCCGGAGAAAACCCGCCCCAGCGCCATGTTATCCACCACAAATCTCACTTTGCGGTCGCCTGGGATCGAACCCGGGCCGCCTTGGAGAAGTTGGTGAGCTCAGACTTATGTACAATATAGATATTGGACATTAGTTCTTCTTTCACACTAGCCGTGTGTAGGACGCACTATGAAAGGGTAGAACCAGACTGAAAAATTCAATGCCATAGCCGGGATTTGAAAAATGGATCTTCTGGTCTCCGTCCAGCCGCTCTAAACCACTAAGGTACTATGGCGAACGTGTCAACATGACATTAAATTCTCCAACTGACTCGTGTTTTTCCCGATAAACCACTTAGTAGTTCTCATAAACATATGAGACAACTACCTTAATGGCGACTTATTATGCTGTAAGTACTTTAAGGCTCGGGCTTTATGGTTCGGATCACTATTAGGTACAATTATTGGAAATTAATTATTTTTCACATTAGCCGTGTGTAGGACGCCCGATGAAAGGGTTGTGCCAGACTGAAAAATTGAAGCGGCTGGAGGGAGAACAGAAGGTCCGTGGTCCAAACCCTGGCTATGACAATGAATTTTTCAGTCTGACTCTGTATACATAAATTCACTAATGCATTACCATTTACACATTCCTAGCACATAATAACAAACTTCTTGTTCACATCCAATATACCCTTACTACCTGCTTGCCCTAAACTTCGATCTCAATAAACACAACCCCTGGTTCTCCGTGTATTCATGACCCGCTGTTCCCTTTCATCCCAAGTTCTTATTTCTCTAAGCTTAATTGTTATGTATTTTTAATCATTGTTACCCATTTCACTATGACCTTCTCCAACTAATTACCTATATTTCTTATATTACTTTCTCTTTTTACAGAAAATATTCTCCTGACTATTAGAACCTCTCCCCCCTCCTTAAGTGTTAAATTTGAGTTAACAAATTTGTTCTATTCATAACTTTGTTTGTTTACAATATATTACACCGCGACAGTCTGTATCATCTTTGCCACACATTGGGAATTTCCCTTTTTCCTTATCATGTCCTCGCCTCGCTCAAGCAAATCCTTCTTCCCCTAGCTTATTACACATATTAGATACTTTTCCCTCCCCCACACTATTCCCTATATATCCCCAAAGAGCCTTTCTCTATTGTACAAGTAAAAATAACTTTTATATCAATATCTTCTAATCTTTATTCACTTCTTTCCAATAGCCTCTATAATAATACTCGCCATTACTCCAAATATGTACCATTCCTCTCTGTTCCATTAATTCCCTTACATTTTGTACACAAAATCCTTCGCATTTGCTTCTAATTTGCATAAGAAAACATTTTTAATAATATTATTTTCCTCCAAGTTAGCAACTCTATACAAATATTTCATTATCCTCGAGATAGTTTTGAACTTAGTTGAATGTCTTTCTAACTGTAGTTGTGCTGCCCCGTTAGGTGATGCTACCGGCAAGCCTAGAATATATTACAAAAGGATCTGTTAGTAACGTCCACCTCTGTGCATGCTTCATCTACTCCCCATATCTACCCTCTAGTAACGGAAAGCCTGAATAACACAGACCGGCGGAAATAGTACATTTTTCTTCTTGAAAGATAACACGCTTCTATGTCAAGATGTTATATTATGTTATGGAAAGTCAAATCGAAATAAAATGTTCATTTTCGTTGCGGCAGAGGCTTAAGGAGAAACAGAAGTTCTGTAGTGTTGGTAACTTCTTATGATTAAATTAGTTTACTAGTTCTTTTGTTGTTTCATCGCGCTTGAATATGAGTAATAGAGAAAAGACATTAATGTGTGATTCATAAAGGAAATTTTCTATTTAAATATTTTATGAGTTCCACTGTGTTTTTCTTAAATACAATCTTCCACATTTACCTTGTCAGACATGGCACCTTTGTTCAATAATGCCGTGGCAGTGATTTGGACGTACAGCACGTCGCTGTTAAACTCTACCGCGGGAGAACACATAATGCAATGATGAACAGGATAAAACGTTTTCAAGATCGAAACTCTCTCCCGATTTTGTAGGGATTGTCTCTACCTTTTATAATTGCCTCATGTCTCTATATGAGTATAACGGGACATCTTCAATTCCCTACTGTTGTTTAACCTTCACTTTCTGGCAAAGAATTGACGGTCATTGACTTTTACTGACGAGCGCTACATTGGCTGGTTATCTTGTTTATTAGAACAGCGAAGTATTAGTAGAATTGGGAAATTCCAAACCATAGCATATTGATTATACAGTGCTGCTATCTAGCGGCAGTGAACTGACAACTGAAACCAACTCGAAAATATAAATGTTAATTCTGAGGGTAGTAATATTTAGCACATGGTTCTGCGTTATATATGTGAGTATAAACGTATGGTTTTTGACGTAACTCGGCCTGTGAGGAATGTGCTGTCGTAACAACTCTAGCGTTATCTGAGAAAGATTACGGCTCTACCTTTAACAAATCAACATTACTTACTGGCCTCTCATAAAGCATTACACCAGCATGTTCAATACGAAGTGAATGATCAGAGGTTGTTTTCCATGTCGATCGTACATCTACCTATGACATCATCGCTGGCTGATCTTATGGTGTCTACCCACCACAAGAAAGCAAGGTAGAGGAATTTGCAACATAATCACTTTTTCTGTCCCCTCGGTGTTTATGCTAGCCTTATCAGTATCACAAGGATGCTAGGTTCGTTTAAAATACTCAAGTTTTATCACATAACTCACCCGTACATAATACAGTCACGAGTCATTATTGCGATAGCGCGGCCGGCGCGCACAAAGGGACAGATAGGGCCTGACGGAAATAAAAGGCTTCCCGAAACAGATAAAGGTAGATGACTGGAAAGTTCGTGTTTCTTCAGGTGCCGTCTTGTTTGTTACAGAACATTTGATTAATTTCTAGAAATCGGAGTATAGGTATATAAAGATCAGAGACAGTGACATAGTCGTCATCGGAACTTGATAATTCTGTGCGTGCAGTTGTGTTTTGAAAGTGAACTCTTTTGTTTATGGTGGACGATCTTGTCTATCGTATTTGTGTATGTTACGTACTTCTGCTACTACCAAAGGTGTACAAAGTGTATTTCTACGGAATAAAGAACATTTTGAATTTCTGCAAATTAAACCTTTAATTTACGAACCCACAAAGTCACAATACCTATCACTACAGTTACTGCAACAAACATTAGGTCTGGCAGCATGAGTGACCCATATGCATCCTCTTACACTCATTTCCTAGTAAAAAGATCTACTAACAGAACAGATAAAGAGTTCAAACTCCTGTCTCCTTCATTCGTCTCTTGCTTTCTTGTGGTGGGTAGACGGTAGATCCCCCTGACTCCTCCAGGAAAATCATCTCCCGCACACGTTTTCACCTGAGAGCAAGTATTTTTCTTAAAGCGGGGAAGGGCCATCATTATCTACATCGATAACGATAACTGCGTAAACACGTATCCGATGACTTACGAACAGACCATAAGAGACCAACTACACATTCCATAATTCAGTAAGCAGCTTCAAAAATGACTATAGATATGTGTTTAAAAGAAAAAAATGAACAAAATGAAACTAAAGAAACATTTCCTAAAAAAATAACCAACAGACATTAAAATCCCAATCATGTAGAGTAGAGGTAGACAATATTGGTTCTGTTTAAGTGAAAAGAATTTATATTGAATTCGGTACTCTATGTAATAACTCAGGAAAAATGATATCTCAAGTTCCCATCCTAAAGATTATTTAATATCTTGAGTCAAACACATACGTATCTGTTAGCAAGAAAGAGAACTGAACAAAACAATTTATCAGCAATAAGTCTCTGTGGCATAAATACAAACGTGGCGAAGTGGTGTTGACAGTCTCTCCTATGTATGTAAAAATGTTATTTGTTTATTACTTCAAATGCTACATATCGAGTTTGTTACAAGGAAAAAATGTTATGATGTTTGTGCATCGATTTAATCATTATCATTACATAAGTAGAAATCTTATACTTCACGGCTTTGGACTTCTGAGGTTCGGTTGCATAAAATTCGCTAACTGCAGTTCATTCATAATCGAAGATCAAAATTGACTAAGTTTGCGAACCCGCGTGGATTGTAAAGTGATGATCTTAGATCAGATGGACGTCGTTTAGTGCTGATCCGAGATCACAAGAACAAATGCGGCAACGTCGCCAAGCATGTTGCAACTTTCGTGTTTTATCGAAAGTATTCCAGAATTATCGAATTACTCGACTCCGTTTAATTCACGTACACTGAGTAGCCAATCTAGACATAACAAGAACTAAATAAATCTTTCGCTTATGCCTATTTGTGCTAGAAATACCGTTATTTTATATAAACAGTATAAGAATGTACTCCACATGAAACAGTATTTTATAAAAGTTTATTATTTGGCTTACTTTATCTCCATTATATGCCCAATGTATATCTCTTTCATTTTTGTCTGTTAACAACACTGTGAGTTGGAATACGAAAAAAAAAAAAAAAAGGAAGTTCAAGCAAAAGAGAAGATGCGTTCAACTAACTTTAAATCTCTCATAACCCTTTTTATTTCACCCTTTTCCATAGGCATCCTGATGAAATGAGATCTTAAAACTGCTATCTCCCTTGTAACTTTGAGCATTTTCTAAATGCAGCCCCTTTATTTGTACTGAATATATTTCTAATCTCCATGTGGAAGATTTCAGTTGCATAGAAGCGTAATGTGAGAAGGATAATAAATATTGGATTAAGTGCGTAATTCCTCAGGGTTTGTGTTCTTAATTGTGCATGTATACTATGCTCCAGTTCTTTAATTACATGCTTTTTGTTACCCGAAATCTCATTTTGAATTTTCTGTCATTTAGTTCTGTGATGGGATTTCCTCTATGTTGGAAAACACAAGGAGATCTTTCAAATTGAAGGTTCTAATCATCAGAGTTATCACCGTAATCTTAATTCTGCAAATATAGCAATTTTATAGGTTATGAACACAAATAATATACCATTAACATACATTGTGAAATAAAGAGGCTGATTATTTATACAGGTAACCATAAAAATGTTTTATTTACTATTTATTTAAAGCTACACTACCTACTTCTTCTCAGGAACTATTGTGTAAATTCTGCAGTTCTGCTGATTTAAGTTCAATCAAGTTAACTGGAGAAAATTCACCAGTTACATTTGATCTTAGATCAAGAGGCCATGAACTTAGAGCGATGTTTATACAACCAACATTCTAAGTTCAGCTTGACTGATGATCATATTCATATACTTGAACTTAGATTATCTTTAATGCAACCGGGCCTCAGTCCGTTCCGGCTCCAATTTGATCTGCCCATTTTTTCTTCGGTCTTCCCTGGTTTCTTGTACATTTGGGTTTATAGTTCCTGACTATTTACGTACTTTGTTGTTAGTAATAATAGAGTTATTGCTTCTATTTTTCATTTTTTTTCTGTGTACGGAGTTATTGCTATTGCAAATTACTTTTGTGATATCCGTATTAAATATCTATCTAGGGGCCCAAATAACCTTGTTGTCGACGGCCCCTAAAACACCACACACTCTATCTAGGTATCTGTATTAATTAGAAGTGCATTACAAAACTTCTAGAACAAAGAATAATATGGTCTTAAATAAAACCAAATCATAAAAGAGAAATGTTCCATAAGCGACTGAACAGATTCAAAACTTTTGATATTGTAAATTAAAATATACAATAAAACATATACACGAACTTGAATACCAACTCTAACATAAAGTCAAACTGGTCAAGTTCCGTGATCTAGTAGAAGGAATGGTAGCTTGCTGTTCCTTACCGAGGGAGAGCAGTCATTTATTTTTCAAGTGTAAACGTCTTTGTCAATTGTCTTTTGAAAAGCAAGGAGTAGCTGCTGGACAAGTATTTGTCCTAAATGAAAGTAATATTTTAAATAATAAACTGCTTTTATTTATTTGAGAAATGCAAAATGCAGCATCCTGATTCTCCTATGGCGAAATCTATTAGCGATGAGTTAACTACGTGACCACAAGCGCTCCTAGTGGCGAATCAGTGACTGTTGGTTTTATCATGGATGGCATTAGTCCCCGTCCGGTGACTGGATACCAACTCATGTTACTTCATGTCTTATATATGGATCATTTTGTATATTTGTTATATTAGTTTTAAAGCAGGAGGAGAAAAAGGTTTCCAAACTTCCCTTCCGCTTATATCATGTAAATCTTGAGGCCAGAATTACCCAGTACTCAGTTCTATGTTATATGTGAGCCAAATGACGTGTTGCTCTTCTGTTACTATTGTTCGAAAGGTTATTGTTGTATTTACGTAATGTTAATCAAGATGAACTTTCTGGGGAAAACCGAATTGCAACTTACTGCTTAAAAGGGATGTACTTGAACTATACAAAGAACAAATCGGAAATGTTTAGCACAGGTACATAAGAGAAAGAAAATTGTAAATTCCGCTCCGGTTATACAGATGATATTCATAATGCTAGGAGCTGAAACTGCCATTACCGGATAATTATATATTGTTTACATAATATAATATGTCTTCTAAATACGTTAAAATTGAGTATAATTATCATTATATATGTTTATTCAGAAAATTATACAATAAAAAGATGTTTCAGTGTATAAGCTAATTTGTGATGAAGGATTTTCTACAAAACCTTCACATGGAAGTGAATGGTACCGAGATCTGACAACGCACGGAATCTGTATAACTTAGTGAGGTGCACAATCGAAAGTTTTTAGAATAGTATACATTTGTGAGAGTACTATTTACTACAGAACCTTCACTTGCAATTGAAGTTCTCTGATATTACAGTATCGTCACTCCTCTGTCCTCCTCCTGGTTGTTATCCAATAAACTGTACCTTACATAGAAGACCTTTAGAATTGTTTCTATATGGAGTGACTAACGACTTCGATTAAGACGCGATGATAAATTTATGACAGATGCCAAATGTAGCCTTTCTTATGTATGTTGCATAAAACGCAAACAATAATAGATATTACACAAAGATATAAATCTCGTAAAAGTAGACAGCTTGTTACAAATATATTTGTCGTGGATGGTGGAATAAACAAATATTTTAGTTATATCATGTAACCTGTACACACAAAGTTTGCAGTAATAACTACACACACGAGCTAGACAAGTAACGAAACCAGCAAGACATTTGTACATATAACAACTGTCGTTTCCATTCCGTTTTGTTTGTCAGATGTTCGTATTTCATTAAAATATATTGAAATTCTACACAGAGTTCCTTTCTTCCCTAATGTCTTGTTATTTTTGTTTACTCCTTCCTCAAATATCACGTGTAGTTTTACACATTTCCACTTTTTTGAAATACAAGCAATTTATATTTGGGCAGAAGGCGTTAGCAGGCAATATTAATAATAATGTGAGTAGAGGAATAAACTAAAAAAATCAAGTCTAAGTTAAGCCTCCTGTGAATGCTAACCCAACTTCCCAAAATGTAACATATGGATTCAACCACCGCTAGTCCAACCCCCCAAAAGGGAATAAACTGATTGGACCACGCTGGGCAAAGGGCTTGTTTTGTCATGCCAAGTTATACTATTTAACTTTCAAAACTTTTTATATACTTTTTTGGTGTTTTATTAATTGTATTTGTGGATTTTCATTGATTTGTTCCCATAATGGTGCATATTTATTTTATTACCATTTGTTTTGATTTTTAAGTACTTAGATAAGTTTATCTCTAGCTATTGCCATAATTTAGTTTTTAAAAGGGCGCTCATGACCAAGCAGTTGAACTCATTTATACATAAATCATCATCATTCACTGACTTACGCTACCCATTCAACATACAATTCCTAAACTGCTCAGCCTTCAATTTACTTCATGTCACTCGAAATGATTGTTATTTAATAAATAGTTATATTATATATGTCTTTGTAGATACAGTTGATATGAATACAATAGGTTTTACCACAGGGAAGTGCTTTAAGAGCTGAAGACGAAGTGATAGCTATAAAATTCTATTCTCTTTTCAAGGTCAAACGCATAAAACACAAGAAGAAAGCTACTAAGTCCCTACTGTAGCAAACATAGTTATTGAAAAACTAAAACAAATAAGGAGAAATGTCTTCGGAAATAGTTGCACATACCAAACAAATGTTTGCATACATTATGCGTTTTATCTATATTTATATTGTAATGCTTAGTTTAGCTATTGCTGTTTACCAGTTATGCAAAAGTCATTCAGGACAAATGGAATTTGAAAATCAATTATTACGAAATATAAGACACATATTTTAATTTTAGTGAGCATTTTATAAGAACATTTAGTATCACTTTTGCAAACATAAAAGATTCGAAAAACGCTCTTTGTAAAGGGTAGTCTGAAGTGCTAGCCGCTATGCTGTTCCTGGGTACCTCAGAAACTGTATCAGTTTTACTTTCAGCTTCTTCGAAGGTTGTTCCACTAAGATTTTCAAGAAAATTATTTTATACCAAATTCACTTTTGCACCGTTTGCTCCTCGGTGTTTTAACCTTACCCAGGTTGCCACCGCGGTGTTTAATCTCTCTGGCCCACCGCGTTCAGTTTCTGAGCGTACGCCTTTTCCGGGTCACCCTGGCGCTCGTGGATTGGCTGCCCGGTGGTGGCTGTGTGTGTGAGTGGGACACGGGTGTTGGTGGTATGCCCAAATGTATGTGTGTGTGTGTGTGTGTGTGTGTGTGTGTGTGTGTGTGTGTGTGTGTGTGTGTGTGTGTGTGTGTGTGTGTAAATAAAAGCGCAAAATAAGCGCTTATAAATATTGTACATACAAAAAGGACACTGAAAGGCACTAACATAATAAAACTGTTCTCGGTGGGCTAAGAAAGGTCAGGGTATGGGATTTGTATATACCCTCGTAGACAATAAGCATTTAATTCCCAAAATATAACCTCAATGAAAATTTTAGCCTGTAAGCCGGACCCATTTGTACCGGCACCAGGCCATGAAACTCAAAATAGAAACCTGAAACCTTTGCTTCATATTAGGGCTAATAATATGTGAATGGACAATGAGATAAGTATGTAGTTATGTTGAGAACTTTTGAGTTTTAAATCTCTTGACGATTGCACATTTGTCTTATTCTATGCATTTGAGGTTTTCTCATGCATTTCTACTTATTCCTTGCTTCACATCAGTTTATCTCGTATCTCTTAAGGCTCACGTGACCTAATAACCTCTCATTGGCTGCTGTCGTGGTATAGAGTGTAGTGTGGTCAAATAAGTTATTTATTTAACATGATGATATATCTTATTATAAATCTTAATATGTTCGAAGAGAATTATCAAATTTATATTTTCATAACAGTATTAAAGTGAGTGCACATAACCTTTTACTGTGCAGTAGCATACCAGGCTCGGGAAACAAAAGAACACAGAAAGGCTGTTGCACGTGTAAAGAGAAGTAAGACAACCCACTCTCTTCTTAGTCCAAGCTCGGGAGAATCATACAAATTGATAGATATCTTTGTAGAATGTTGGTTTCTGCCAATAGTCCGTTACCAGAAATAAATAACGCTACATTACGGCAATTTCTGGAGCTGTATACTTATGGGCAGAACATCCCAAATGAATCTACCATTTGAAATGGTTACTGGTTTTCTGAGAAAGATTACGGCTCTACTTTCAACATATCAACATGACTTACTGGTCTCTTCTAAAACATTCGCTGTTGCACCAGCAGTGGTCAATACAGGATGTCAGCGAATGTACAAGGATCGTTGTCACTGTAGATACATCATCGCGAGCTGATACTAGAGTTGCCCCTGACTCCTCCAGGAAAAGCATGCGCACTTGTTTTTACCTGAGATCAAGTGTTCTTCATAACGCAGGGAAGCACACCTATATAGATACATCTACATCGATAACGATAACTGCGTAAACATGTATCCAGTGACTCACTGAGAAACCTTAACAATACTACACACAGCAGAATTCAGTAAGCAACTACAACAATGACTATATATGTGAATAACGTAAAACTTCATGCCTAAAAACGTAACATTAAAGCCCCAAAAATGAAAAATAGAAGTATATTGGCTCATTTTAAAAAAGAATGAACAGATATTTAATTCTGTATATTCTGTGATGTCTCAGAAAAAAGACCACATTTAATGAACTTCCCAACTTAATGATAATTTCATATCTTGAGTTAAACACGGTTCATTTGTATGTGTTAGCAGGAAAGAGAATGGAACAAAACATTTTATCAGCAATAAGTCTCTGTGTGATAAATACAAACGTGGAGAAGTGGTCTTGACAGTCCTTCGTGTGTATGCAAAGATATTATTTGTTTATTACTTCAAGCGTACTATATCGAGTTTGTTACGAGCTAAATATGCTAAAAAGTTTGTGTATCAATCTGAGAATTACTCATGGGCTAAGTAGAAATCTCTGTCTACTTCCACTTTGGTCTTTTCTCTCTGTTGCGGCTCCAATTTTTGTTGCACGTAGTTTATTTGTTGTTTCCTGGTTTATTGTACCTTTGGTGTTATAGCTTATGACTACCTAAGTGTTCTGTTATCATTCATTATTTTCCCATTGATTTCTTTCAATTTATTTATTTCCTAATATCCTGACTCCGTTTCCTCTTCCTTTCTAGTGTACACAACTACTACGCTTATAATTATCTTCGCTAATGTCTATATTAAATAGATGACATATAAATTTTGTTTCATATAACTTTGTCCGCCGAGAGTATCCCTCCGCAATTTACTGGATTCCCCTTTACTCTAATTGGCTAGTGTTTTCGGCGCCGTAGACGGTGCAGTGTACGACATTTACAGTTCAAAGCAAGGTCAGCGTTAAATGTCATACTAACAAACAAATACCAATACCGATGACGCACCTGCTACGTCAGTCATACCGAGGGGCAGGTTTGAAGAAAAGGGTCCTCCTCCTTATTTTAAGAAGTGACATGTGTTCCAGATAAATTAACTCTGTTGCGTAATATATTTTACTCATGCTGTTATAAAAATATAAATTTGAAAATTCTCTTTTAACATATTAAGATATATCATGTTGTATAATGAACTATCTTTACCGCAAAACATTCTATACTACAACAGTAGCCAATGAGAGGTGATTACGTTTCGCGAGTGTCAAGAAAAACGACATAAGCTTATTAGAACAAGGAAAAAGTACACGTCTGTAAGTAGAAATGAATGATAAAACCTCCAGATCATGGACTTATGCAGTGTCATGTGACAACAAATCATAAAACAATTGTGAAAGTGGCATTAGATATATGATGCTCAAAAGTTTCAATGTAACATATATACATTAACAGCAACAGAAATAAAGCCAATCCTTACACGCATTAAAATTTCCACGGGGTGCGCGTCGCTGGAAAGTTGGCCGCCTTGCAGGCGGTGCTTTCCTGACTGTTTCTGTGCCAGGACTAGGTCCTTTGCTGGTAGAAAGGTGGTGGTTAAGAGCAGGTGGTGGTAAAATGGTGGAATAGTGTTTGCGAATTTTTTATTTATTAGAAGATAGAGTGTGATATTGAGAAAGGGGATGGTTTGATAAATTTTGAAGATTGGGTGATTTCAGTTGGTGAGGAGAAGTCTTGGTCGTTTGTAGCTTTCGCGAGGGTCAATGTCATACTCTCCGAGACCTCGTATGAGAGTATTGAAGCTTTGCGGGAGAGAGTCGAAGAATTTTTGTGATAGAGAGAGAATATAGTCACGTAGGGTGGTCATGGATGTGTCACGGTGAATATTCACGTTTGGAATATACCAGCCAGCGTTAACCGATGTCCTGAGGAAACGGTTTTGGAGGACTTGTAGCCTTTTAAAGTGTCGCTTTGCAGCAATGCCCCATACTTGGCAAGCATAGGTAATGGCGGGACGAAGGACTTGCTTATAGAGCAAGAGTTTATTGTGAAGGGACATGCAGGAATTGCGATGATAGAGGGGATAGAGTAGGGCCATCCTACGGGAGATCTTGTTGTGCACATATTCTATGTGCGATTGCCATGTGAGCCTGTAGTCAAGAATGACGCCGAGATATTTTACTTGTGTTGCCCAGTGAACAGAACTGCCAGCAATGCGTAGATCCGGGACGTTGTCTTCCCTTCTCCTGGTGAAGGTGATGGCTTGTGATTTAGTGGGATTTACACTAAGCCGCCAGGTGTTGAACCAGGTTGTTAGTTGGTCCGCATATTTTTGTAGTCTACGCACTGCAAGTTCATGGCGTACAGAGCTGGTGGCAATCGCAGTGTCGTCCGCAAACTGGTAAAGCGTGCAGCTGAGGTAGGATGGCAGGGTGTTTATGTAGATGAGGAAAAGAACGGGTCCAAGGACACTGCCTTGAGGTACACCGGCGTGAATTGGAAAGGTGTCAGAAGTGACTTCCTCAATAGTGGCACTGTAGGTTCTGTTATGGAGATAGGTATTGATAAGGTGAATAAGGTAAGAAGGAATGTTATATTGTATAAGGCGATAGAGCAGGCCTGCATGCCAGACAGAGTCGAAGGCGTGAGTTAAATCGAGAAGCAGGGCTACGACGAAGTGGCGGTTGTTGAAGCCAGTGATGATGTGATCCACTAGGCGGAGAAGTTGGTGGACTGTGGAGTGTTGCCTCCTAACACCAAACTGCTCTGGTCTTAGAATCTCAAGTGTCTCCAATGATTCATTAAGTCGAGATTGGATGACTTTCTCGAAGATCTTGCTCAAGCTGGGGAGCAAGCTTATAGGTCGATAACCCTCCGGAGTGGAGGAATCCTTTCCTGGTTTCGGGAGGGTGATCACCTTGGCATGTTTCCAGATGGACGGGAAGTATGCCAGTCGTAGCAGATCATTGAAGAGATTGACTAAGGCTTTCTTCCAGCAGTTTGGTAGTTGTTGTAGCGCCTTGTATGGAATGTTGTCGTAGCTTGCTGCTTTGAAAGGTTGGACAGAGGATAGGCATTGTTGCAGTTCAGTCAGGTTTGTAGGTGGGGGTTGTTCGTGATCATGTGGTCGGGAGAGGTATGCCCTAACTGCCTCGTTAGTTTGCTGGATGTGGTCCTGATTGCAGGTGTTAGCTGGATGGAAAGTGGTTTCCAGATAAGTGGCCATCAGTCCCACTTTTTCTCTGGCAGACTGTGCTATGGTGTTACCATGGCGAAGAGGTTTGTCCTGTGCCGGGAGGCGTAAGAGAGCTTTGGACATTCTCCAGAGAGACTGGTCTTCTGTGTCCAGGGTAGAGAGCCGGCGTTCCCAATCTGCATTGGCATGCTCTTGAAGCTCTAGTTTAAGATTACGCCTCAATCTATTATACTCCCTGCGATCCAGGGGACAACCTGAGTGCTGTGCTTTACGCCGAGCCTTATTTTTCGCTGCGATTAGATCGCGCAGGTGGCGAGGGAGCTTCCGGACTGTGCCATGGTTGTTGCGGGTAGGTGGTGTAGCCCTGGTAATTGCATCCGCGATGCTGGATGAAATTTTCATGAGCACAGCGTCAGCGTCATTGGTGGTCTCACATCTATTGAAGGCCGGTGGATTTGCTGCCATTATCTCACTGAACTCCTCCCAGTTGGTGCGCCGGGGGTTTGGTAATAGGCGTTTTGCCTTGAAATTTGGACGAGATTGAAATAATAAGAGGACAGGATAGTGGTCAGAAGATAGTTCGGGAAGGGTGAAAAGCCGTGGATGGTATCGGACATTTTTAGCTAAGGCTATATCTAGCCAGTCCGGCGGGCTGCGATCACCATGGTGAATTGTGGGAGTTGAGGATGAGAGTACCACGAGGCATCTGTTGTTGACGTAGTGCTCCAAGGTTACTCCTCGCGCGTTTCTGATGTTGGAATTCCAGGCTGGACTTTTGGCGTTATAGTCACCCATAGCCAGGGTGGCAGCAGTGGAAGTGAACAGTTGGTCCAGTTCTCCAGCAACTATGGGTTTGCCGGGAGGGATGTAAACGGAGTAAAGATGAAGAGGCCCTCTGTTTGTGTCCACCTGTACACCTGTAGCTTCCAGGTTGGGCGTTTGTGGGGTGACCAATGGGTGATGGGCAATGTTGCGGCGCACATAGATGGCGGTGCCACCATATCCATCCGCTCTGTCTGTGCGATAGCACGTCATGCCAGGTATTCGAGCTTTGATATTCGCAGACAGATGGGTTTCCTGCACAAGTAGAATGTGCACCCCTTTCTCTGCTACGAAGTTGGAGGTTTCGTGCAACTTCCGTCTAAGTCCATTAGCGTTCCAGTAGCAAACTTTGAGGGATAGAAGATCTGTAGTATTTCCCCCTCTAACAGCCATTATTAATCATGAAGTTGAGGACGGCATGTACAAAGATGGTATAGGGATGAACTTTGGAGGGGCGAGATCTCAGGGCCTCAGCTAGGTATGCGGCAAACAGAGGTTGCAGGTTAATGGGGATCTGTCCCATGGTGTTGAGGAACGCCTCATCTGGAATGGTAGGATGAGACGTTGATTTATTGGTGGTAGGAGCAGGCCGCAGCGGTTCCGGGTTTTCTGCCCTAGGTGGTCTGGGCGCCGGAGGCTGTCTTGTCTTGGTTGAGGCTGGCCGTGGGGGCATGGAAGGTGGTGAGGATGTTGCAGTTGGAGCTGTGTAGGAAGAGGGTTGCGGTGGCTTCAGGTGTTGCTCTTCCGGCACCTTGTCTGCTACTGGAGCTGGACTGACTGTGTTAGTCACTGCAGCTGCGTAGTTCGGGTACTGTATCGGAGTACGCGGTGGCAGTCCAGGATATCGTGCTCCGCTAAAGGCCTCCCTGGGCAGTTCTGTGTTGCATTAAAATTTGTTATACTCCGTGATCTAGTAGACGTCATGGTAGCTTCCTGTTCCATAAGCACGGAGAACAGTAATTTATATTTCAGCTATAAACATATTTCTCATGAGTCTTTCGAAAGGATACAAAAGCTGCTGGAACTTTATTTGTCGAAAGTGAAAGTAATACTGTATAATTGTCTGTGTGACGTATATTTTGACAATTCCAATCCGCAGCGTACTGATTCTCTCATGGCTCAATCTGTCGATCAACGAGTTAACTACGTCGCCACCTGAGCTCTAGTGGCGGAATCAGTGACTGTTGGTATAATCATGGGTGCCATTATGCTTTAAAGCACGAGTACATAAACATGTTGCAATGTACCTTTCCTCATAAACCATGTAAATGTTAAGGCCAGTATTACTTAGTACAGAGTTGTGTGTTATATATTCACCGCTACAAGCGCGATCTGTTTACCTCCATTACACGCGAGCTTAACGAGATTCCAAAATTAGCGTTTACGGAACTTTAATATAGCATTTTAATATCATAATTTCCAAATATAAAATATCTGCACCTGAACAATATACAAATGCAGGGAATTTGCAAACATAATATATTTAAGCATCATTGGTGAAATTAGTCAATTATTTACTCTTAAATCACTAAGAACATTTATTGTAGCCACTGATATTAACGTTATTACTATTTTAACTGGTTTTAGGAATACACATTAAAACATTGTAGAAAAGTTGTTCAGAAAGTTTATTTCTCCATGCAAATAATTCTCACTGCCAATTTAAGGCTAATCATTCACGGTGGTTGCTGTTCTCACTTTACAGATATGCTGGGATTTTCCAGGTACACAAATTTACCGTACAGTATACAAGAAAACCTTCTTGGCCTGTTTGTCTTGCTGTCAGAGAAGCTGCATCTTCCTCGGATATTTAGTTGTGGAGCTGTAGAAGTAAATTTAGCTTTCGCTAAACCTAATATTTCCCTGATGACGTGCTTGATGCTTGTCTAGGCATTTAGTTGAATGACCTTTATATATGATAAGTCATTTTTCTAAATATGTACCTTTTCTAAAACTTGTGTTTTACATTTTGTAATATTAAAAGGCAGAATCCTTTCTTATCTGCCAAACAGAATGGAACAACTTCATGACGGAAGAGACTCAGAAGAGTACACGCACATGTAGGCAATAAACAAACATAAAAACAAATGACTTGTAAACAAATGATATACACCGACGGCTGTGATTGGAGCGACCACGTGATTGACATGTCCAGGATAAGAACACGACTGCCTTGTCGCTTACCGATGTTATGTAGCCTCAGTTGTATTTTGTCGTGACACAAAATGATATATTTCATCACATTATCTACACTTACCGGATTTGAGGCAACTTGTATAAGGCAACACTCTGCTAACAAACTCATTATCTCTCCCCACAAGAATGACGTAGAAAATCATTATACCAATTTTTGGCAACAAGGGAACACAGTTTAGAGCCTATAGTACATTTCTCCGTGGCTGGGTTTTGTCTCTCACAGTGTATATCGCTTCTAACAAATTTACTTTCACCTTGTTTCCTTTGCGATGTGTAACAACTGCCGGCTTTTACTATTTCACCGCGAGAATACAGGATTAACTACAAACTCACCTTCTGTATAGACCCGCGCAACGTTGTAACAAACGTTAGGAAGCAAACAATGGCGTTGCAGTCATAGATGTGCTTCTGATTTACATAGGTTTACATACAGCAGGGAGTGGACTGCAATTCGACTTAATTATATAATACTGTTATAATTAACAATCATTAATACTTGATGTATTAAAGAAGCTCTTAAAATTCGAATGAGGAATGGCAATTTTCCACGTGAAAATATCTCTTTCGTACACTAGTACTATCATGGCGGCTTTCAGTTGCGTTTTCACAGAGTAAGAAGTTTTATTTCCCGATGTCAAGGCATTTTCATTGGGTTTTGGTAAGAGGTTATCAAGCTGGTCTAAAGCTAAATTAAAAGGCAAAATAATATCATATACTGAACTAGGTGGTCGTTTTGTTTCTTAGTTTTTCTTTCACCAAAGTCTATATTCACCCTTGGCAGTGGACTAACCACTTGAGATCGCACGCACCTAGTGGCGGAGTCAGTAACTACATCAGTTACCAAGATTACAAAGACCGCTAGAAGATACCGACTTCGGCACAGATACCGTGGTTTGATGTCTTCTCGCACAGGAACGTTTATCATTAATTAAGAATTAGTGGACACATTAACAAGAATAGCTTTGGTGTGATTCTTACCTTCAGCTTTGTCCATAGATAACATCAGTATACCAGGAAACTATCTCACGTTACGTTTGTATTTCTGAGTTACTAAGGATCATCCGTATATTGTTTATATGTTGATATGTTTGCTATTAAATCGGAGACGTATGTTGACATATCTAAATTTAAACTTATATCTATACGGAATTAGAAATAATAATCTAGAAGTGAACATTGCTTAGTATAGATTTGTGTATTATAGTTGTAGTTAGGACGACTTTTTATACTGAAGCTATAATCAGGAATTTAAGATGTCGATCATTATATGATGGCTTTGAAGTTGCATGATGCTTGTCTAAGAGGAGAAAAACACGAATAGCGACTTACAGCCTAAAACGTATAGGTATATGAACCTTCAGACCTATAACAGAGAATACTCCGAATATTTAGAGCACTATCAAGTTATAGGCATAGTGCTTATAACTTAAAATCCTGTGTTTCTGAATAAAGGAATAAAATAGGCAAATAGAGAAAACTTCGCCCCTTAATTATAACGAAGCTGCTTCAATATCTAACTATAATATACTCTAATAATGTTGTTTACTTAGGCATTCTCCACATTAGATCATATGGGATGATGAATGAAATTGATGAAACAATGCTCAGTTAAGTCTAGGAAGCATAGATCATAGTTACCCGGGGCTCATTTCTAAATATAAGGGAAATACCCGGAAGAGAACCTTATCCAGATAACTTGTCCTGACTGAGGCTCAAACTCAGGACCTCTTGAACATGAGGCACGCTTCATCACATGGACGTGCAATGTTGATAATAATGTGTGTAGCAAAATAAAACGAAAGGTTCAACTTTAAAGTGTGTCTGAATTTAAATAATCATAATGATCCCGTGAATGATAATTAATTGAAGACATACTTGTGTAATTATTTTGGACGACATTTCACATATTTCAAATAAACATCTCGTCTTCCAAATGAAATGTACCGTAATACAATTAGTTTTGCTACATAATTTCTATGTTTGTAATTTAACTTTAGCCAACAATAAATAACGATACATATTATTTTTGTTCACAGCAATACCAATTATTTCATCATATATAATGTCAACCGAACGTTGGAACTCCCTATAGAACCGGCCGGCAGCAGCAGGAGACCGTAGACATTCGCCACGCTCACGTCTTATAGCGGTAACGAGGGTTGGCTGGAAAAACATCACTGCGCCATCTCTTTCCGTTCCACCTGAGTTTCATCTAATCCAGAACCTTCTAGATTGGCCATTTGGCCCTATATAAGCAACACGAGACCATGAACTTAGATCAATCTTTATATAACCAAAATTCTAAGTTCAGCTTGACTGAAGATCATTTTCATATGATTGAACTTAGATTATCTTTAATGCAACCGGGCATCAGTCCGTTCTGGCTGCAATTTGGTCTTCCCACCTTTGCTTCGGTCTTCCCTGGTTTCTTGTACATTTCGGTTTATGGTTTCTGACTATTTTACGTATTTTTTGTTAGTAATAAAGTGATTGCTTCTATTTTTAATTTCTTTTTCTGTGAACGGAGTTATTGCTGTTGCAAATTTCTTCTCTGATATCCGTATTAAATATCTATCTAGGTATCTGTATTAAGTAGAAGTGCATTAGAAAATTTCTAGAACAAGGAATAATAAGGTGTTAAATAATAACAAATCATAAAATAGAAATATCCCCTTTGCGACTGAACAGGTCCAAAATTTCAACATAACAGCATTGCTGCCCAATGGAATACAAAGGGTTGCGAATCAAAATGTGCAATAAAAATTCACATTGCAAACGCAATTTAAACCCCAATATGAAGGAAAACTTAGGGAGAGCAGACATTTATTTTTCAAGTGTACGTCTTTATCAGGTGTCTTTTGAAAGCAATGAGTAGCTGCTAGACAAGTATTTGTTCTAAGTGAAAGTAATATTTTCAATAATAATAAAATGCTTTTATTTATTTGACAATTGCAATATGCGGCGTACTGGTTCTCCTATGGCGGGATCTATCGGCGATGAGTTAACTACGTGACCACAAGCGCTCCTAGTGGTGGAATTACTGACTGCTGGTTGTATCATTTGTGACAGAAACTGTCCCCGTCCGGTCACTGGATGCTAACTCATGTTACTTCATGTCTTATAAACGGATCATTTTGTATATTATATTAGATTTAAAGGAGGAGGACAAGAACGGTTTCAAACGTACCTTTCCCCCTAAACCATGTAAATCTTGAGGCCGGAATTACTTAGTACTCTGTTATGTGTTATATGTGAATCAAATGACGTGTTGCTCTTCTTTTACTATTCTTCCATTTACGTTATGTTAATCAAGATAAATTTTTTGGGAAAAACCGAATAACGACTTACCACCTGAAAGGGATGTACTTGAATGTATACACAGAAAAAGTCGAAAATGTTTAGCACCGAGAAATGGAGTTTCATAAGAAGAGAAAGAGAATTCTAAATTCTACTCCGGTTATATAAATGATATCCATAATGATGGGAGCTAAAACTGCTATTCCCGGATAATTATATATAGTTGACATAATATAATTTGTCTTCTAAATGCGTTAAACTTTTAGTGAAAATATCAATATAGAAGATTACTGAGAAAATTGAACAATAAAAAGTTGTTAGAATGTATAAGCTACTTTGACATGAAGGACATTCTACAAACCCATTCACATGGAAGTGAATGGTAACGAGATTTGACAACACACTGAGTCTGTATAATTTAGTGAGGTGCACAATCGAAAGTTTTTATGAATTGTACACATTGTGAGAGTACTTTTTAGTAAAGTCCCTACTGTAGTAAACATAGTTATTGAAAAATTAAAACAAATAAGGAGAAATGTCTTCGGAATTAGCTGCAGATACCAAACAAATATTTGCATACATTATACGTTTTTTCTATATTTATATTGTAATGTTTTTTAGGTATTGCTGTTTACCAGTTATACAAATGTCTTTCAGGATAAATGGAATTTCAAAAAAAATTACTAGGAAGTTTAAGATACATTGTACTTTCCGTGAGTATTTTACAATAACTCAAATAATAAAGGATTCAAAAAACGCTCTTTGTAAGGGGTAGTCTGAAGTGCTAGTCGCTGTGCCATTCCTGGGTACCTCAGGAAGTGTATTGGTTTTACTTTCAGCTTCATCCGAGGTTGTTCCAATAAGATTTTCAAGAAATTTATTTTATACCAAATTCCCTTTTGCACCGTCTACTCCTCGGTGTTTTAGCCTTACCCTCGTTGCCACCGCGGTGTTTACTCTCTCTTAGCCGGCGCGTTCAGTTTTCTGAGTGTACCCCTTTTCCGGGACACGCTGGCGCCCGTGGATTGGCTGCCCGGTGGTGGCTGGTTATGTGAGTGGGACACGGGAGTTGTTGGTGGATTTGGTTATACGTGAGCCGGGGGAGCGTGGTGACCTTTGATGGTGCCTGGTGTACCGATTGGATCTTCGTGAACCTAGGTAAGTTGCGAGTGCCTTTTAGGTTTCCTTGTTAGGCTTACAGAAGTACAATTTTCTATTATATTGGTTACGCTTTCCTTATCGTGGGTTTTCCTCCGCTTATAGTATACATTAGATTGACTTAGCTTTCATACTTCCTTCTGTTCTGGTACTACACGTGTTTGTGCATACATTTAACTGTATTTTGAACATGGAATTCTCGGGTTTTTCTGTGTACGTTTCAGTTAATAAGGGGAAAAGGTAATTCAGAGGGATTTGGCTTCAAAGTGTATATACAGTGATATAATTGTGATACAGTAGCTTTTATATAGAATTATATTATACCTTTTTGTGTCAAATTTTATAGAATTTTATATGGAATTTTGATATTACGTTTTGTTTCTTTTGTTTTGCAAGTATTGGCTTAGTGAAATTACTACATTTGCAGCTTGTTATCTTTTCATTGACGTCCTGCCATCTTATGTCTGTAAGGTGTAATTCACTACAAGGTCTGTCCCATTTGATTTGCCATAGCAGCTGTTTAATTTTGTTGTTTACTTATTTATGAATTCTGGCTGTTACGTTAATTAATTCTGTAGATTTATTTCTATTAATTAATCATTACAGGAGCAGATGTATATATTGTATTTATACTGTAGTGTTCCACAACTTTTGTCTCATTGGTTTTGTTTCTTACATTTCTAAGCTTTTATTTACTTCTGGATTTTATTTTTTAGCTGTAAGGTTGTAAAAGAAGTAACAGCCAAAAAGAAAAGCGACTGAAGTTTATTGTATATGATATGTGCATGATGTTGGCCAAGTTCAATAAATACTTGTTACATCAGTAAACTCGTTGTTCTGGCAACTAAACCCGTTTTCCTGTGTTCCTTCTTACAGTGAGAGGTTCCTTATGTTTACTTCCTTACGTCACTTGAGATTGTTTTGCTGCTTGTTAGTCGTACGGGGAAGCTACGGGCTCACTTTTCAGAGAGAAGCGTTTTTATCCTTCTATTTCTTTCCGATTTTCTATCGATTTTGAAAAAATACAATATGAATTCTTTTTAACCGTTTGAACTCGCAAATGAGTTCTTTAAAATAAGAGGTTGCTATCTCCTGTTCACAAATGGACCTGTCTTTGAAAACTTGGCTATTACTTCAATTTACAATGCTGTTTGTTTTAGCTACAGGGAAATGCGTAAACAATTAAGTTAATTATCTCGATTAACAACCATAAATTTATGTAACAATAGTTAGATTACAATAGAGAAAGTCATGCCAGAACAACGAATTACTTAAGCACGATATGTATTTGATTTACATATAACATAGAGCTGCGTACTAAGATCTCCTCAATATTTACATGTTTTAAATGTAAAGGTACATCTGAACACGTTTTTGTCCTCCTACTTTAAAACTAATATAACAAATATACAGAATAATCCGTTTATAAGACACGAAGTAACATGAATTACAGTCCGGCCGTTCTATCTCCGGCTCTGACATTTAGTGGCTTTGGGAGGTGGAGGGGTAAGGTTAATAGTACCAACATATAATACCGAGTAATTGAAAACATATCGTCAGAATTATCTTTATAATGAGAGCATAGGAATCTATTAGCTTCAAAACATTGAAATCCAACTTGTAATTTCATGATCATGCAAGATCTTCTTTAGAACATCACTGTATTCGAATATTTCGTTCACAACTTTCACGCACACCAACTGCTTCTGTTGGTGGTGCTGGGAGTCTGTACATCCGGTGTCGTGGTTAGGAAGTTAACACAGTCTGCTAGCGCCAATCAGCGTTGTCGCTGCTAGGCGTGGCTTGCAAATCCAACACCGTGTTGCCGCTGCAATTTTGTGTGGACCACGTGGCTCTTAGTTGCTTTTGGATCCCGCGCTGGTGGTTTGTTTAATTTTTTTGTGTGTGCGTGAATTCCGATTTGTAGCGTCTGTAAGTCTTATTATTACCGCTATTATAGTAATATGGCTACTGGTTCGTCAGAATTCAAGAAAAAAATCGGCTCGTATAAGAGCCAAAGCCGTGAATTTATATTCAGGCTACGTAAGTACTTCAAGAAGGAGCGGGACAGTGGTGGACCTCTACTACCTGTTACCAGAGTGCAGGACAGAGTTTGTGATGCCTTGAAGGTGGGAAGAATGTGACCAAGGAAAAGTGCCAGCTGATTTAAGTTCGCCGTCTGCAGTTCTGCGTACACCGGGAAAGCAAAGGCAACGAGGCAGCCTTAAAGCTTCACTTGATGCTTTTCGAAAGGATGCTATAAGGCGACATGTACATCAATATTATATGAGAAAGGAATTTCCCACTCGTGCGAAGTAGCTTTTTGTTATTTCTTTTCCAGTAAATGGTATATTGTCTCCATATGCAACTATTCTGGGATCATGTATATACACGTTGTCCACATACATTTACGAAGTTTTGACCTGCAAATGCGTGAAATATTTAAAATACAGATGTTCCTCTGCTTGAAATTCCCGCTAAAGAACTGGCAACACTGCGCTTCCCCCTCTCGAGAACTGTCAGAGCCGGAGATAGAGCGGCCGGACAGTAGTGTCAAGTCCAGTCAGTTAGAGTTCATAGTAAATGCAGCAAATTGACTGTAATCCTGTTCGTATTTATAGTTGCTGCTTCCGCCAATAGGAGCGCATGCGGTCAGTTAGTTAACCCAGAGAGGATAGACTGCGCTATGGATTAATCAGGAAATTTCGTATTACAATTGATGAGAAATGTTCAAGCAGTTTGTAATTTATAATACTAGCTTCATTTCTAGTTAATAAATGTTCCGTAGCTTTTGTTTTCTTTCAAAAAGAATTTGGTGAACTTGTTTATGTCTGAAAAAGAGATAACTGCTCTCCGTCGATTAGGAACAGGAGGCTAGCGTGATATCTACATAATGACGGAGCATGAGGTTTCATTTCATATTAGTCTTCCAATGTGATGTTACTTAAACTATTATCGAAACTTTGGTAAACGGATAGTATTACAATGGATTTCAACACATGCACAATGATAAGCTGATGCAGTAGCAAGCCATTGCTAAATATTGATAAAATGTGGAGTATCATTCTGGACGACAGGAAATACATTTTTGATTACCAACAAAGAGAATCAGT